>KN883411.1:76056-86139 GCA_000934455.1 Apostichopus parvimensis | reverse complement strand
GGGAGTTGCAGCTCAATTTTCATGGTGACATCATTATTTGTAGTGCGCGTGCGCGCTACAATATTGGCATTACTGTCCAAGTGAACGATACCTACATGACTGGACGTTGAAACTTCAAGTTTCATATAGCCTCTGTACATTTGCAGTTTCAGAGGCTAGAGCTGCGTAGCTAACTTATTATGAGCGTGTCATGGCGCTCACAAGCGCCCTCAATTTGTAGGTACCTACATGACTATAGTCCGTGTTGCCTTGTCCGCCCAAAAAAAAAACACCATGAACAACTGAAAAGTTCTTCCTATTAGTAACCACACCACGCGCAATACAACACTGCGTTTTTGGAGGCAAATGTAGTTCTAGTCTTTCGCTTTAAAAGATTGTGGCTTGAGACATTTTGGCAGACAATTTCAGTCAAGCTTTTATGAATGTTATAACCAAGGATCATATCGCGCTGCTGCGTGTTGATTGTTTTAGGATAGGTGCATCCTATACAATTGGTATATAGCTAATGAGTGTGTATAACCAGTATGGTGCTCGAAACACCTGCAAGAGAGGTTTGTCACTACTTTTATGCCGTTTTGTCCCAAACAGCCGTAGGGAGACACATTTACCTCATTATAAGCACACCGGGTCACCCAAACCTATACCTATCAGTGGTTGATACCAACAGGAGTAGTATACAGACTTATGAGCCATAGGAGTGTATTGAAATAGATTAAGCTATTGTCGAAAAGAATTGGAAATGTAGGTCATAGGGCAAATTTTTTACTCCAACTTCACCACCCCTTGCTTCATTTGGGCTACAATCGATGAACAAGCCAGAATATTTTTTGGGGAAACTCTTCCTTCAAATTTGTATTTATCTGAATCTGATCAAAAGAAATTGCTTTTATTTATTGATCGGTTTTTAATGTCATATACAGGTCTATTATCTATATCATATTTTTTGTTTGTTTTTTATTCACACAATTCTCTCAATGGGGTAAATTGTTAATGATGCATGTTGACAAAGTTCTTTGTTTGGCGTATATGGTCTGTGACCTTTGACCTGTGAAGAATTTAAACCCTGCATGTATTCTTTCTGTTGGTCCGTCTGTGACTGTGGGTGTGGGTCTGTGTCATGGTCAAGATATTGAAACATGCGGTGATGAATTCAGTTTTGAAATATGAATAAACAGGGTCAATGTTAGTGGTTTATTATCTGACCAATTTTAAAGATCTTTATATTGCTCAAAATAAATAGAAAGAGCTAATAAGTAAGTATCTTCCTATATTTGTTAAGATCCATATTGATTGTAAAGTTTGAATTAATTTGTCAAATCTTGTATGCTCCTACATAGTTGCCCCCACACACACACACAGCCCCACCCCCACCCACACACACACCTAGGTGCTTTGACACAGTTATGATAAGACACTGCTGCACATCTATCTCAGCCCGGGGCTGAGGGGTTGTGGGGGGGGGGAGAGTCCCCGGAGACACTTTCTGATTATTAAGATCTTAGAGTCGCTATAGCGTCGTGAAGTGGTAGCAATTGGCCCAGCAGTCTATAGGTCTTGGTGGTGGCAACTTGCCTGCCTGGCTTAGCGTTGCTACTTTGGAGTAAAATATCATTCCGGGCCAACGCAAGGAAGAAAAACTACGCTGCGCGAGGCACAGTCTAGTGACGTCATTCCATCCGGGCCTTTATAGTAACTACGTCCATGCGACGTTGCGGTAGTGATGTTCTGTTAGTGCTTCATTCACCATGAATTCGTTGACACCTTTGACCATCAAGTTGAAAATAAAAACATGTCTAGAACAAAGTTAAGGCAAGGCAGTCATGTGAACGGACAGATAGACAGACTTTAGTCTGGAGTAAGAGAAAAAAGACAAATCCACCGAATGGCTGACTTATCGACACACACAGACACATAAGTCGTACAAGCGGAAGCCTTTGCATTGCCGTTTAACCGTTTAACATATAGTTTTGTACACAATAGGAGCAGACTATACCATCCAAGTTTGTAGTGTACAAATTCATCAACACTTGCCACAGAGTCTACAGAGAGATGAAATGGGATTGTTTTTTTTTTGTTTTTTCTCCAGAACAATTCTTGTGTTTGTTCTTGATGTTTCAAACTTAATTTATCCTGTGTTTTTTTTCTCTCTCGAATATCTTTGAAGAATGAAAAAAAAATATGAATAATATTCCGTTTACCTCACAAGTGGTTAGGAATTGAACCATGTAGAAGTTGTCCCGGATTATCAAATCCGTGTCGTTTAAGACCTCCACGAACTCCCATTAAAACTAGGAAATAATTTCACACTCTAGAGAACACACATTTAAAAAGAAACTCTTGTCAAAATATATGATTTGTACCGTAACAAATAACAACTCCCATATGATTTTCAAGAGACCGTGAATAAACTTTACCTAAAAGTTCACTTTTATTTACGATTGGTTAACAGATGTGGGTGGCCTTAGGTCCCCTTGAGGGCCCTCTCTCCACCAGGGGACCCTAATCGGAAGCTGAGAAAAACGGAAACCTGTGAGATTCTGGGACCATTACTCTTAGATGACTTTCCACACACATATATATATATTTATATATATACATATATTTAAATACAAAAAGGACCACCTTGAATAATTTTAATGGTTTTTATAAACTTGCTAATATAAAGGACAAAACAAACACAGTGTGTCCACTGCAAGGGTTAACAAGTCGTTTTTATACCCCAAAAAAGCGAGTGTACTGTTGACCAAAATGTATAGATAATCCCGTGATGCAGGCTAGATACATTAAAAAAATATTAAGAATTTGTCGAACCAATTCATGTACCCCTGGGTCTCTTTTTGGGATACATTCTGGGTGGTTACATTCCCAATCCGTTGACGCCCCCCCCCCCACCCCCTAACAAGACATTGCGTTAATCTTAGTAGTCTATTCCCACCCCGACAAACCTCCCTTCCACAAATCACGTGTTGGCTAATGTGTGTTTCTCTTCGTAAGATTACAAGTCCATTGTGTAGGCCTACGTGCTCTTCAGAAGTGTATAGCCTATAGTTTAGGAACGTAAAAATGGCAAAATAAATGATTAGCTACAAACGTTAAATTTCTACAGAACAAAAATGTTCTAATTTTGATTATTTCAGAAAAATATCCCAGTTTTATGTACGCTAAATAAAACCCTACTGATCCGTACACATTTGTAAAAGTCCTCTTTCAAGCGCGTGACTGTTTGTCAAGTATGACAGTCATAACTTTAAAATCCATAAAGATAATCAAAGGACGAGATAAAATTTTAACCCAATGGCGAATGGCGTTAATAAGCCTTGAAAGCGGATCCACTACCAATCAACACAACAGTACTTCAGACGGTCAGAATAAACTCCCCTTGGTATATAAACTCAAATTTCTTTTCTTTTTAATTCTTCCTGACCCCTCCCCCACCTCGGCCTACCCACCGCTTGTTATTATTTTATTTTATCTCGATTTATTTTTGGGGACAATTTTTACCCCTTTGGATCATTTCATTACCCCCCACATTCATGCACGTCTTTGATATTATAAAACCATATATCAAGTTTTAACGGCTGAATGGCAAAGTCTAATCCTCAATGGAAAAGGGCGCGAAAACAAAACGTTGAATATTATAACTTTATCGAACAAACCACATAACTGTTTAGACGACTCGGGTCGGTTGTAAAGCTTAATGATGTACCGTATTCTTTGATTGTGGGTCGGCCTATATTGGGAATCGCCATCGACCATATATACTAACTCACATACAACCGCAACAAAAATTACACAAGGGGATTTCCTAACTCTCATCCAAAACGTAAACAATTTGAAACAGCTTAGGCCTACTATACGTGGTTAAAGGTTCCGTTAACCTCATGTCGATTTTAATATTTGATGGCAAAAAGCTAAAGGGATTGGTTGATGACGAAATATCTCAGCAATGATATTATATCCCGAGGCATGAGGGACATACATTTGAATGGGTAATAAGAGGGATGGGTGCAGGGAACCACATTTTATAGTTTTAAAATGTTGTAACAATAATAATAATATCAATATTTAAGACCCATTAGCTGTTGTTAGGCTACAAAGAATTGTAAAAAACATTCTTACTTTATGTCAAAATGTGTGTTAGTATATTTCTACTGTCATTATTCAGATATTCCTATTGCTATTTTTCAAGTATATTCCTATTGTCATTCAAGTAAATTCCTATTGTTATTATTCAGGTATATTCCTATTGTTATTGTTCTATTCCTATTGTCATTCAGGTATATTCCTATTGTTATTATTAAGGTATATCTCCTTTTGTTATTGTTCTATTCCTATTGTCATCCTATATATTCCTATTGTTATTATTCAGGTAAATTCCTTTTATTTGTTATATCAATTACATAACTATACTGTTTATTATTTCAAGTATATTCCCACTGTCATTATCCAGGTATATTCCTATTGTTAATATATCAAATATATTCCTATTGTTAATTATGTTAATTTTTTTAGCCATTGTTAATTAAATCAACTTAATCAAGCATACATCTATATTGTTTAATAGTATTAAAATGCATTCCTATATTTCTTTTTATTTCGTTCTGTTTAGGTTTGGTTCCAGAACAGGAGAGCCAAATGGCGTAAGAGGGAACGTTTCGGACAACTAAACAATATGAGAGCCATGGCTGCGGTTGGAACAAATTATGAACTTCCCATAGCGCCGAGAGGAGATGGCTACGCCCAGGTAACAAACCCATCCTCATCAGATAAACAATCCTTCCTCATCCTCTTAAAGGTGTTAGGTTGTTGGTGTTACGATGTATATGTCAGCGAGAGAAAATCCACATGTGTATGGACGGACGGACTTATTGTCATTAAATGCAGTAACAAAAAAAGAAAATAAAACAAAGAATCCCCTCGAATTATAAGACGATTTTGTCAGCCTCAGATCCTGACTTTTTGTTTGTTTTATCCAATATCAAATAACACGGAAACTTGCTTGAACCCGCCCCTCCTCCCCCATCCCCACCCCTACCCACCCACAAAATAAAAGGGTAGTGTGCTTTGAGGACAACAACTTGTTTACGGGTACAAAAGAGCTGACTCCAGTAATAACAAGTTTAAGTGTTTTGTTGCATCTGCCTGCATGCCCTTGAAATGTGCGACTATTATATATTTTAAGGGTAAAAGTAAGTTGGCCTGACGTTTCGATCCTAGCAGGATCATCTTCAGAGGCTAAATGACAAGTAACAGTAACAGAAGGGACAAAAAACATGCACAGAATACAGACAGGTTAATGAGCATGGTGAACACAAAGAGATAGATGTAAGGGGATTAGTAGACAAGGGATGGAGAGAAGAAAGCAAGAAACCAACAGGGGAAGAGGAGAGGTAGGAGATGAACAGTGGAGGGACAAAGTCACAGGGTATATTATAGTTTGTCGTGTACCTTAAAAAATTATTATCTTTAAATGAAAACAAATTCAGTGACATTCTTGAATATTTGCATTAAGTTTTCAATTTGTTTTAATTCTTTTCTAGATGACGGTTAACCCAGCCTCTTGGAATCACCCTCTATCCATGGGGTCACCACTTCAACCGTTCTCTCAGCTCAATCCTGGTCAAAACGGTTATTCGCAGTCAAGCTCACCATTCACACCGTCTCATCCGTCTTGTATGTCACCTCAGGCGAACCTTCCATCCTACATGACAACTACAAACCAACATTTCTCCCCTCACGGACAACCGCCATTTTCCTCTCAGAATTCTCCAATTATGCCGTCAGCACCACCCTCCACCCATCCCAGTCCACCGATATCTGCTCCCAACACCGTCACGTCCGGTAATCAGGGTGGTGGTTACACACCGGAAATCGTTCCTCCAGACAGACGAAGCAACAGCATCGCTGCATTGAGAATGAAAGCGAAAGAACACAGTGTTGCCATGGGGATGATTGGAGCCTATTGACAAATCGAAAGTGTTTGATCGAGAATTGTTGGTTTCAATTACATATTTTCAAACTGGCGGCTGTTGAGGTTTTCGAAACTATATAACAGTTTCCGATTCTCCCGAGATGAACTGTGTGACGTGTATCCGGGTTCGATAGATGTTCGAGAGATGTTTCGAAATTTTTCTACTTTCTCTGACTTGAAAGAGGTATATTGAGTTAAAAACTTTCACACATATACCGTGTATCGGGATCCGTTGAGGAGTATTCCAATATAAAATATATATCCTGACAGCGAGACAACAGTAGAATTACATCTTAAGATTCTAAACTTTATTACCGAGTGAAAGGGTGTTACTATGGTGATAAATCCATTTTAAAAGATGGCGTCGTGAACTGTTTACGGAACAGCCTTACTATAGCCAAAGTGCTATGCTATACCTTGAATAGAGAAAACCATAAATTTGACTCTCTTTCGTTCATTACGCCTAAAGATGGACTAGGCTATATGTTATACTAATAGGAATTGTATATGTGAAAACAGGAACACAAAACGGAGTGTTTTCAGATTTGAAACGTAAACCCAGTTATATATGTATAATGCCGTTGTGAAGTTGTTTGAAAGTGAGTTTAGATGAGCATTGTACCTGTTAAATGTTTTAAAGGTATTAACAAAAAGGGCGTCAGTTATGGAATAAGTTACGTAACCCGTACGGCTATTGATGTATGACGTCATCACAAGTTGTTGTTCATAACGTTCGATTCCATCATAAATGTTATGTAGATCCCACTCTGAAGTACTCAGTGTGGAAGCTGTACAACTAGACGCAGACCTGACCCTTGCCCGTAAGCAGTTAACGTTTATACAGAGCCAGATTCATGTTCTCTTAATTTTAATGTTAGAAATAATTTTTAGTTATTTATTACGCCTCTCTTTTCTGTAAAGCACTGCGGACTATACAGATATTATATTCGTCCGTCGTTTTATCGAGGCCCCCCCCCCCCAAACACCACACTACAGCGCGGAGTTATCACTTCAGTGATTTAGGAATAATATATTGATATTCATTTGCTTGAATTTTGAATATTCATTTGTGTCAGCTAAATGTATACAATATTTGTAAAACTTCATCTTTCTCTTGGAATATCTGGCTGAATTTCAACCTTTTAGATGAAACAAATATTAAATTTCTAGAACTTTATAGTTGAATTAGCATGTCTTATAAATAGACATCAATAGCTATTTTATAAATTTGAAGTATTGATTTGCATTTCAATGAGATAATAAAGAAAATAATACTACACCTACATTGAAAAGTAGCAGTGTGTACATACGTGAAATTCAAGTGTTCAAAGCTTTCTGGTTTAACATTTGGTTCTGCCTGGGTATAAAATTGCCAACATTACCCACGGGGGAGGAGGGGAGGGGGTGGTTGAGGGGTAGGGCCTTTTGACGTTACCTTGCCACAACACTCCTAACTTACTTTAAGAAACATGTACATATAGTAGCTTAAAACTTTCACAAGATCTCAGGGTCGAAATATTTCTTGCCACAAAAACGCACTTTTTCATCTTCTTTTCTTTTCTCTTCTCTGTCTCTCCCTCCCTCCCTCTCCTATGTCTGTCTGTCTCTCTGCTCTGTCTGTCTGTCTCCACCCCTCTCCACCTCACCCTCTCTTTCTCACTCCCCTCTCACTTTCTCCCTCTTCTCCCTCTTCTCTGTTTCCCTCCATCTCCTGTGTCTCTCCCTCCCTCTCCTGTGTCTCTCACTCTCCCCCTCCTCTCTCCTCCCCTCCTATCTCCCCCTTCTTCTCTTCTCTGTCTCTCTTCCTTTCCTCTGTCTTTTTATTTAAGGTAGTTTTTAGAATCGAGCCAAATATTTTGTTGTAGAATTAGTCTAAACCTTGGATAGGTCTATCTCATTGTATATCAAAGTGCTTCCGTCCTTAAAAGAAATAAACGAGTATTTATTTGGACAAATTGTTCGCTTTATTCATTTTTCGGTATCTGTATGTTGTTCTTATTGTTCTAATAATAATAAAAAAGAATAATAACTAATATTGTTTTGCTGGAATTTTTTTGTGCAAATTATGATAACTGATATTATTATATTTTCGTGAGTGAAAGGGGTGAGGGCGGTTCAGTGATGTAGGGGGGGGGGGCGTCGCTCACAGACACAAGTCGTTTAAATATGTCCCAATTTAGCAGTTTGTATAGAACTCTAAACGTAAGTTGACCAAGGTACATAAACGTTCATGTGATTTACAACAATTTACATAATTTACATAATTACATAATTACATTTACATAATTTACATAATTTACATTTACAACAATTACATACACAACGATTTACAACGTGTGATTTACAACAATTCGCCGCGGAGACACTTTATCAGGTCAAATATTAGTCAGATGCCAAAGCAAACTGGAAAACTTTTCAACTTACACCTGATATATTTGAAGCGATGCTTGATTGCCGTGCTAATGGCACATCGTACATTGTTATACACATGCCCGACCCCAGGGGGAGAAGGGGCGTCCACCCTTGAAGACTACTGCGTCTCCCTTTCTCCACATCGTCTCATCTGTGAGTACCTATGTGGTAACAGATGCTTCACAAGTTACAGGACACGACTATTGTGTCACTCCATAAATTATTGATGCCCCTCCATACATAAATTGCAGCTGCCCCTCTAACTCGGAGTTCCTGGCTGACGGGCATGGTCATACATTTGATGTTAGCTAAACTAATGTAGTGGGATTGTACTCTGATTCTAGCATAGTTACCTGTATATTGTACTCACCTATAGTGAAATTTTAGAAGCCTATTGTTTTTGATGGAGGTCATTTGGGGTAATCAGAGGTCAAATCGTGAAACCCTTATAAACATGTAAACCTTCACTATACATTACGTCAGATTCATGAAGAAAACTGCTCATGTTACATCATCGAAACCACAATGCATTTTTGCATTCTGATTAATGTTACTCCATTATGGCACGTTGTGAAATTAAGTACATACACTTGAGTCTGCTAGTGCAATACTAAGTTCTCGTACTCGCGGTTGTAGGCATGTACTCGTCCACATAGCAAGTAGAGTTATCATACTGCTATATATTCGTGATCTTAGTACTAAATATCATAAACAGGCAACACAGAAAGCTGCCCTAAGGGTTCTTTCTCATGATGTGCTAGAAATGTGCTAGAAAATTCAAACTGATGGTCACAAACATGCTCAAACTTGGAAAAGCATCTTGCTTTTTTACCCTTAAAGGAAGAGAAGAACCCTCGACGAAATTTTTTGAAAAACTTGAAGTGAAGTTATCCCGTACAGCTTTAATACTTACGGCCAGTACTGGATTTCACAATCACTACCGGACTCCAAATTTTAGCACGCTTAAAGATGCTACTACAAGTTTTGAAATGACTGTCCTGAAGGTTTTGATTCTACAAAGTATTCCCGAACTATCGAGAATTGTTAGAAAAGACGAGTAAATGCACTCAGTGTAGATAACTGCTTATACAATGGCCCAGTTACAATGCTTGTTGAAATGTCATAGTGGGTGACCAATATTTGACTTTCTAGCAGATTTGGAGACAAATGGTGTTGAATGTAAACCGAGGGTGCTCTGTTGTCATGAAAATGTTTCGATTACGTTATTGATTGTTAATATTGATAACATTACCGGTAGTGGATGACGTCATCAACAGCTTGGAATTAAAGTAGCATTCCAGAGAAGAAGCATATGTTTTAATGTTGAAGAGGCCAAAATTCGGATTAGTTATAACAACAAATATTAGCACTCAAATTTTCCTTCATATCTTCATTTTTTCTTCAAATAATGTACAGAATTTAGCAATTTAAACATGCCAAAAAACGAGGTCAATTCTGATGACCTTTATGGAGAAGCAGATTTTTTTTCCCGGCGGCTCCTTTAAAAAAACATAATCAAGAAGCTGACATGTATAATGTATAAGCCTCACCAGTTTATTTTGGGCAACTATAGGCTACCATTAGATGCTACCACACCAAAAATGATATCCATGACGTTTCTTCTACGTCACAATGTTAAGAAGGACCTACAAATGCTGTCATAGAGATGAGAAAGTGTTCACCAGATGAAAACCTATATA
>KN883411.1:59099-73861 GCA_000934455.1 Apostichopus parvimensis | reverse complement strand
GCTTACATTGCCTGGGAAGTGTCATTTCCAACGATCTAGGAGGCCATTTTAGCTAAAAAATTCGGTACGCTGCGCGCCAACCCATGGTGGCGCTTCGCTTAGATAGTAACAAGACGCCCTCCCAAGAAATGGTCAAGCCCCCCCAGCGCCCCCCCACTGAAAAAATCCTGGCTACGCCACTGCCTATACTGACTGGCTTAACGCTCCCTTACTGCAGGAAGTGGGTCACAGTGGGTAGTCTGTGATGCCATCATGACAGATATCCTTCAAAAGTTTGATTTTATTGATTAATATAATATATAATGATGATATGAAATATGATACATTTGTTATGCTTACGTTTAGTTGTCGATATTCTCCGAATTTGAGAATTTCATCAAATTTTCTTTTGGTGGAGGGAGGGGAGGGGGTGGGTATAATATTTCTCGCCAAGTGGATATCATTTAAATATTAAAGATAAAGACAAAAGCAGTTTCCATTGAATTGCCATAATGACGTCACTTCCTCTGCATGCCTTTCCAGATACATTCACAAAACACAATGGCATTTAAATTATTCATAAACATCATAGCTCAAAACTTCGTCATACAAAATGCGATAAGGAGATAATTTAGAGCATAACAAAATTCCATCTTTTTTGTTAAACTATCAATTTCAGCCACCGGAATAATCGATTTAAGCAGTTGCTTACGTTGTTTCGATCGAAAATACCGAATTGTTATTATTAATTTTTATTATTAATGGTAAATGTATCGATAACTAGGGGAAAACAACACACACACATAAACGTTACTATATTCTGGCTAATTTCGAGATGTTTTTGAGACAGGGTGTATCTACTAATCAGAAACTTTTTTTAATATTCTTTTTCATCTTCTTGTGTTCTGTTTTTGTTTTTTGTTTTTTTATATAATTTTGATATTTCAAACTGAAGGTCTTCATCTGGTCACATCAATCACGAGTAGAAGGCAAACAACTACGTGATACCTTTGCAACAAAAAAAAAAAAAAAAGGATCAATATTTTGTAATCTTGTTAAATTCTCGCTGTAGCCCTGTGTTGAGTCATTGTAATATCATACATGTCCCTTTGGTCTGAAGTTCATCTCTTAACCATCGATATACTTTCAAGATGGATTCATGTTGCATAAAACCGTTACCTATCGCTATACACTAGTCGCTTGTGTGGTATAAACTTCACAATATATATATATATACTTTTGTTTTAAGGGCTTCATGTTACATGTCCCATCTCGCGTCCCATGAGGGGAGGTAACACTCCCAAAGCGTAACAGATGCGAAGCTTTGCGGTGCCGTGTACGATAGCTGTTCAATGAATCACCATGATAGAAAGAAGAAGAAAAAAGAAGCTACAAGATAAAATTAGCCGGAATTATTTTCAAGAGAAACATTGGTTGGAACTTAGTCCCTAAGTGCGAAAGTAAATCCACTTCATCGCGAAAATGGATAGTAAGTTCATTAACCGCTTGTATCGGCTAATTGTTTTAACCATGACAACTAACTCATTCTTTAATTAGTGGGCGCCCCCAGCACGGATGCGATTCGAGGGGAAGGTCATTTACGACTCGTTGTTGATCACGTGGTATATAGCGTAGTTTTCAATTTAAAGGAAGAAGAAAGCGCTGAAACTGACGATTGTCAACATATAGGAAGACTTTTCACGTCAAAGAAAACTATAAGATCTGATTGATATTTGTACCACGTGACTTATAACCAACCAATCAGAGTCAGGTAGGAAAGTTGGACATATATCTGATTAGGATTACAAAAGTATCAACTTTATTTAAAGCAGCTTTCTCTCTCTCTAATGGTGAATAAAATCCCTCGGTCGACATTACCCCGCTTGATCATGCAGGTGCCTGCACGAAACTTCAAACGTTATTTCATCCGAATCGATATCGCATACTCTCATTCCTGTCTCTTGGCTTTGACCATGTGATCAGGGTTGGTGGGGGAGAAGGGGTGGTCATTTGGGCGACATCTACAAGGCTAGGTGTCCACCGAAGGGAAACGGGGAAATATGGTATACGGAACAATGTATAGGTCTGTAACTGTTCCATGCTGGAAACAAAGGACTGCTTGCAATTGTCTTTCCTGCAACAACCAAACCTTATTATTTCTTCCACTTCCAAAAACTCGACGATGGGCTCGACAGATTGAATCCTCGTATCATATTATTCGGAACCTGATCTGGACCAAAGCCTTCAATTCATACTATACAGTCATTTGCGTATAGTGGTATGTATAGGCCTACGCATTGCAAGTAAGTATAATACAGAACTTTGTGTAACAGTCAGCGATCACACGCGTGTCTTTCAGTATGAGATGAAATGATTCTTTGTGGTCATGTGAAAAGACCTCATTTAAATTTGAGACTGTCTGCATAGGATATGACATTTTGATTTTAAAGAAACTTCTGTTAATTAAATTAAAGTTTCTTCTTGGTCTCTCCCGCCAATAGCCACAACAAGTATAGATAAAAGCTCTCTGCTTAAATAACATTAAATAAGGTCAAATTGTTTCGACCTAATTCCTCTGGGTTCTGCCAATGACGTCATCAAGACAGCACTTTGTTAAAGTCATTCTCGTTTCTCGTTTCAATACGAAACGCGACATATTAGCTGCTCTTATTTTCTGCGTAAATGAACAAAATAAACGGCGTATACTTTTTAAGAAAAGTCACACAGGAAATAACCTGGGCACGAAACCAAACTACCTACCGACTGATCCGCTCGTATATAAGCCATCAGATACGTAAATAAGCATGATCGAGGCAACTAAGAGACAATTTTTGTATTGGCTATATTTGATGTTCTTCACTTTCTTTTGAAGAGAGAAACAAATTCTGCTCTGCTTGCTAGTTGAAAACCCTAGCAAAACTAGCTCCTAACTCTAGATATGTATGTTGTAAATGCGGTAAACTATGTATTTCCAGAGAAGCCTCCCTTTATTCCAGATCAAGCACATATAAAATGCTTTAAGTATGTGGTTTTGACAATAATGCAGAAAGTCCCTTACAATTTCTGTTAAAGAATGCCGCTTATTTAGCTATATGCATCTTTAACATTACATGCCATGACTCGTTTCAAAGTCATTAATGACACTCAGAAAGCTGCTTTAATCTCTAATACATCCAGTAGACATCGTTACAAACTCATAGTGCTTTCAACTTTTTTTTTATCTTTTTCATCTTTTTTCCCCCCGTTTTTAACCCCATCAATGCTCGATTCGACACATATGGGGTGTATCAAGCAAGAATACCCTCAAAACATATTTGGCTATTATTATTTTTTTTATATGAGCAATCATGGGGAAGTATTTTATTTTGCATAAAATTCTCTGTCAAGTGCCGGGCACTAAGGGCGCGAACAAATGCACCGGTGACTGAGCCTGCACCCACCCAATTTTCTTTGAATCCTCTTGGGAAATCGCCTCTTTCCAAAATGAGGTCAATAGGTCAAGCAGTTAGGTTGTTACAGTTTTGTCCCTATTACCGGTTATTTTGAAAAGTTTCCGTCCCTAGGGTGGGGGCATAACCCTTTGTCGGTATTCCTCAATTGATGCTGTTGTTTGGTTTTCAATGAATTCAGAATCGTTGTATGTGTAGTGACATGTTTGTTAGACGTAAGAAAAAAAAATGGACACTTTAAAGATAGGTGCTTGCAGAAAGCAAACTGCAGAGCGCTTCTGACAACAGATGATAAAAAGTAGTAAGAATATCAAGTGGCAAGTAAGTTGCAAATTGTCTTTTGATCGTGTGGAAAATTTGTCCTGTTTATTTCTGAGACATTCCACGTTGTAACAGTTCTACTGACTCACATGTCATCATGCATATAAGGTATGAATATGCATATTTTCTTTGATTGTGATGTAAACATGTCAATTCTCATTTGCATATACATATGCATATTTACTTTATGCATATGCATTTAAATGAGCCAAGTTCAAGTTTACTCCTATAGTCTTCTTTCCTTTATTGCGAAGGATCCCTTTCTGAACTTGTCGGTCGGTAACGTGTCATTTTGTTTGTCGAAGATTTCGCCGCAAAGACATATTAAATCGCAGCATATTAAAATTACAAATTTGAATTGATGTGAAAATTTAGTGAATGAGGGCACATTCCATCCACCAATGGTTGGCATTTTATGATCAATAAAAACTTCTTTAACTTAATTTTTATGAGTTAAAATTTGAAAATTGATCAAATTTGACATAGGGCAGGAATTCGAGAAATTAAAGAAAACATAACTTTATGCAAGTCTAGCTATATATATAAATATTTGCCATCTTGAAGAAAAAAATACATATATAGTAGATAGAAAAAGTAGCACACCTGGCTAGCAAATGAACCATGATTAAGTTTACTTTAGGCCCTGGTTTTACATATTCAAAAAAAGATAGGCCTACAGAAAAGTGTAAAATGGAAATTGTGATCTGAGACTAACAATTAATTAATTAATTAATATTCACGAATCTCAACAGCAAATTTATTCTAACAAAAGGTCACAGAAAACGACTTGGACAAGTTTAAATGACTAACTAAACTAAGTTAAGTTCTTCCATATATTCATTGTTTATATATTCAAGTGGATGTCACCATTGTCACTCCAGACAATACAAAGGCATTGTCTTCCTCGTTCGCAATTTTACTGGCAATCTTACATGGTAGGGTATATGGCCTACACAATAACTACGGTACATATACTAAAAAACTTTATCGCGAGTTTAGACTACATCAAAACTTCGTTCATTTTGGTTTCTTCTTTAAAAGACTGACATTATTATCACTCTTACTATGATATAAACGTAAACTTGATTATAACTTAAATTTCAATATCGTTTATCATAAAAAATAACTCATTATCTTTACAAGTCCCATAACAACTGTACATCTATACACTAAAGGACCATGGTATACCTTGTCAAGTGTAGACTCCTGATTCATTCGTTTCTTTCAATCATTCAAAAACAATTTTCCGAGAATGATCTGTTTTAAGAACGAACTCTCTTGAGTACTACAAAGATTCAGATGTTATTATTCTTCTTCAATTGATTCTATATCCAATCCCAACATTACACTTAACAATTTGACCTATGACCTGCCAAGATCATAGTCTTTATCTATTCAACTCCCAGTCGTATTGTCAATTGAGAGTGTCAGCAAACATGTTGACGATTATGAATGTGTCTTATTTTTTTCTCTCTCTCTTTCTTTTAAGTGGTGGGACTTTCTTTAGTGTTACGGAACGATAAAAGACGACTATTGGGAAATTGTCCAGGGAATTTATCTGTCGTCAAAAACATTTCTGGAATACCATTCATCATATTATAACAAGGTTTATCTCTATTACGAGACACGCAATGTTGCTACAATGCTGTTGGGACAAAAAAATATCAGTCATTCTTTTAAAGACACAAAGCACACAAAGCAAACTTCATTGTTTGATTCTCAGTTATGTTTTTTTACTTCAGTGACTTTTGATTTTTTTATTTTAAATCTTTCGTTAGATCATAAAATGTCAGAAATGGTATTGATACCTTTCTTTTTAATAACATGGCATGTCATCTTTTTTATTTATTTCTAAGAAGCAAAAGGAAAAATACATAAAATGAAATATTGGTGGGATCAATAACTCAATAAATGTACAAATATATAGATGCAAAATTGTAAAATGTTCTTGCCCAATTGACACTTTCCCTATAATTTTCAAATATATTGCAAAAAAAGAAGAAAATATCAGTTTATAAACTGTACAGGGAATGTTAATATTTGTTACTGTTATTAGTCAATATGAGTTAGATATTAAGATTTTTTCCAGCATATTTCTTGAAGCTATTGCTTCGCCAAACTCAATCATTCCTGCTTTGAAGGGTTTAGGGTGGGTAGGGGGGGGTGGAGGGGATATGATTTTACTTGTTCTCGTAATCATGCTATTGTCCTGTAACACAAGCCTGCAGCTGTACAATTGCATTCTCGATTCAACTATACCGAATATATATGTAACGACATCATTCTCTTCCTTTAATGTAATGTCCAATTTGTGTGCGTCTGCGTTTGTTTTTCTATCTGACCGAGGACTTGAACAAAAGAATTCCAGGACCTCGGTTGTGATTTCTAAAGAATCACCACGTCCTCGGAAGAATTCTATTGTATGGGGTATTGTTAAGGTTAGGGTACGTGGATTTGAACAATGGAAAATACAATGGGGTCCTCGGTCTGAATGTAATACAAACATGTGTGTGTGCGTGTGGGTGGGTGGTGCGTCTGTGTGTTTTATTGGCAATCTGTTGTCGGACAGATGTTTATATATCAAACGGGATGGTTTGCATCCTAACTGAAAGTTAGAACTGTCGAATTGAAAATGTATTCGCCCTGAAAGAAAATGGGCATGATTCCTGTCGTTCGTACGGGTTAGGTCATTAACATATTCAGATAACTACTTTCGTCCAACGTGTGCTTAAATTATTTATTCACGACATGCCAAAAAGTGGTATGGCGCATTCCCAATCGCTTTTTTTAGAGTGTATATACTGTGTTGACATTCTGAACTGGCTATTAAATCTAAATCTAAATCTAACAAAACGCATATATTTGTGGTACCTTGCGGGGTTGTAACTGTTTAGACGTTACGAACAGCCGTTTCATTAAAGGTAGCAATTTAAGACGGTGAGAAACATTTCCACGAACGGAAGCTATTCATTCGCATTTAATTCATTCATATGTTGTAGCTTTCTAGACGTTACGAACAGCCGTTTCAATAAAGTTAGCAATTTAAGACGGTGAGAAACATCTCAACGAACGGAAGCTATTCATTCGCATTTAATTCTTTCATATGATGTTGTTGTTTTGTTTGTTTTTTGTATTAATGCGAAACAAATTAACGACATGAATTTTTTATTTTCATTTTTCCAGCTGGACTCATCACTATACCATTTCCTCCTGTACGGTAATTATCCGGTAATTTCTTACGGCAGACAGTTCGCCGCATCGACGCACATAAACGCAGTCGTTTGATCCAAGTAAAATATTTAAGTAAATACAATCTAAGAAAGTTACTGGAGCGTGGAGTCTACTACATGTGTCTACGTTATGCAGTGTGTCAATAGTTTTTACTTCTGTTATATTTAGAGTTCTATTACTAATCTTGTTTGTTTCGATTTGCTTACGTCATAAAGGCGGCTCCATCAATTTATAATTACCTCTATTAATTTTCGGTACTGGTGGCATGTATGCAAGCTGTTTTGCACTTGTTCCACTGCTTCATTCACGTGTTCATGTTATCGCAAACGATGCAACTTGTGTGGCGTCGTTGAAGCTGGTTTTTCGACATGGGACATAAAGCTATATTGTATAGTAACATAGTATATATATATATATATATATATATATTTACAGTTTCTATATTTTTTTGTCAAATATGACCCACAGAGTTAGTATATTTACGACCAAGCAGCCGTTCTAAGCTGTTAGTATTGTTATTATGTTTTTAGGTACTGTTCGCTATAACTGACGTTGACCATTTTCAAGTTGACCTGAGGACTCGGCCAAAGCTCCCACGAAGATCACTAGCGAGTTTCATTTGGGCACAGGACTAGATTGTACGACACCGGCAAAAGAATCAAGTATGAACGAGAGAGAACTAGGGACTGAAAAAAGACTAGCAACATATAAGTATGATACACGGACGGACAGACGATACACAACTTACAAAAGTGACCGTTCATTAAAACTAGCCCTTGTCTTCCCCTGAGCTGTCCCACGGGAGGTTTGGACTGGTCGCCATTCATCCCATAAGCTATAATCGTAAATGTGTCGTTTCTGAATCACGACCGTTGCATCTGACTACTATACCGAATATATATGTAACGACATCATTCTCTTCCTTTAATGTAATGTCCAATTTGTGTGCGTCTGCGTTTGTTTTTCTATCTGACCGAGGACTTGAACAAAAGAATTCCAGGACCTCGGTTGTGATTTCTAAAGAATCACCACGTCCTCGGAAGAATTCTATTGTATGGGGTATTGTTAAGGTTAGGGTACGTGGATTTGAACAATGGAAAATACAATGGGGTCCTCGGTCTGAATGTAATACAAACATGTGTGTGTGCGTGTGGGTGGGTGGTGCGTCTGTGTGTTTTATTGGCAATCTGTTGTCGGACAGATGTTTATATATCAAACGGGATGGTTTGCATCCTAACTGAAAGTTTGAACTGTCGAATTGAAAATGTATTCGCCCTGAAAGAAAATGGGCATGATTCCTGTCGTTCGTACGGGTTAGGTCATTAACATATTCAGATAACTACTTTCGTCCCACGTGTGCTTAAATTCATTATTCACGACATGTCAGAAAATGGTATCTGTTCATTTCCATCGCTTGTTTTTCGAGTGTATATACTGTGTGGACATTCTGATCTGGCTATTAAATTTAAATCTAACAAAAAACATATATATTTGTGGTACCTTGCGGGGTTGTAACTGTTTAGACGTTACGAACAGCCGTTTCATTAAAGGTAGCAATTTAAGACGGTGAGAAACATTTCCACGAACGGAAGCTATTCATTCGCATTTAATTCATTCATATGTTGTAGCTTTCTAGACGTTACGAACAGCCGTTTCAATAAAGTTAGCAATTTAAGACGGTGAGAAACATCTCAACGAACGGAAGCTATTCATTCGCATTTAATTCTTTCATATGATGTTGTTGTTTTGTTTGTTTTTTGTATTAATGCGAAACAAATTAACGACATGAATTTTTTATTTTCATTTTTCCAGCTGGACTCATCACTATACCATTTCCTCCTGTACGGTAATTATCCGGTAATTTCTTACGGCAGACAGTTCGCCGCATCGACGCACATAAACGCAGTCGTTTGATCCAAGTAAAATATTTAAGTAAATACAATCTAAGAAAGTTACTGGAGCGTGGAGTCTACTACATGTGTCTACGTTATGCAGTGTGTCAATAGTTTTTACTTCTGTTATATTTAGAGTTCTATTACTAATCTTGTTTGTTTCGATTTGCTTACGTCATAAAGGCGGCTCCATCAATTTATAATTACCTCTATTAATTTTCGGTACTGGTGGCATGCATGCAAGCTGTTTTGCACTTGTTCCACTGCTTCATTCACGTGTTCATGTTATCGCAAACGATGCAACTTGTGTGGCGTCGTTGAAGCTGGTTTTTCGACATGGGACATAAAGCTATATTGTATAGTAACATAGTATATATATATATATATATATATATATTTACAGTTTCTATATTTTTTTGTCAAATATGACCCACAGAGTTAGTATATTTACGACCAAGCAGCCGTTCTAAGCTGTTAGTATTGTTATTATGTTTTTAGGTACTGTTCGCTATAACTGACGTTGACCATTTTCAAGTTGACCTGAGGATTCGGCCGAAGCTCCCACGAAGATCACCAGTGAGTTACCTTTGGACACAGGACTAGATTGTACGACACCGGCAAAAGAATCAAGTATGAACGAGAGAGAACTAGGGACTGAAAAAAGACTAGCAACATATAAGTATGATACACGGACGGACAGACGATACACAACTTACAAAAGTGACCGTTCATTAAAACTAGCCCTTGTCTTCCCCTGAGCTGTCCCCCGGGAGGTTTGGACTGGTCGCCATTCATCCCATAAGCTATAATCGTAAATGTGTCGTTTCTGAATCACGACCGTTGCATCTGACTTCCTCTCGATGCTTTCGACATTTCAAAAGTTAGCCATCAAGTGGCCACCTGGCCTAATTTGTTTTGTGTAGTGGACAGGGAATTAATCCCACTCCTCCCCATCAAACCGATAGCTATACAACTATACGCCAGAGGTTATATATGATAAACTTTTTACAATTAAAAGTGGTATATAACTTTCACCTCTCAGACATGGAAAGTATAAGAAATTTTAAGAGAGAGAGAAAAAGTTTGTAGAAGCTTTCGGCTTGCTTTGATCGTTTCTTTGCTTAAAGATAAGCCTTAATCCCTAAATCTGTTCTTAATTTTCTTTCTACATCTTGGTCTCATATACAGTGAACAAGTAACTTTCGTATAAAATCCCCGGCCAAGTTGTGACCTATTTTTACTCTATCAGTAGTACCCAAATTACCTAATATGCACAGAAAATTAGAACCAAAACCTTTTATAAGAGTGCTGCATGTGCATTGAAACTGTTCCTATCATTATATTAATGTAATAAAGAAAATGTAACATTTTAAAGATATCACACCGATGCCGTCACACCGATATCACACAGATATCACACTGATATGACAGTGTCATTACCGATATCACAACTGTTTCACAGTATCACACCGATATCACAAATTTCGATGAATATCACAAAACAAACATAAAATAAAAGGACCCACAGTAACTCCTAAGATGATAACTGGTTCCCGTTGCTGAGACGAAATCAAATAAATGGTGCTATTTTTCATTTCGTTTTGATACATTCATTGCATAATAATAATAATTTGTGACGTCCTAGAAATGACAATACTCCCAACTGCCTTTGTTTTCAATTGTTTGCACGGATGCAATGAGGGACATGCCTCCACAATTGAAATGATTTCGTTAAATTTCTATGAAATCACCTATTCACGTTGAATTATTTCAGTATGTTTTACAAGTCATTTCAATTGAAAACAAGACCAAAAGCAGTCGTTCGTGTGTTTCTGACGTCACAGACTATTGCGCAATGCCCTCATCGAAAATAAATAAATAAACATAAAAAACAGTGAATCGTAGATTAGCATTTTGCTGAGTGAATAAATAAGCAGATAAATTATGTCTCAACAAACAGATCAAGTAAGAAAAGCTAGGATTTGATCAATGAATTTCGGTTCACAAACTCATGATTATTATTATTATTATTCCTATATCATTTGTTAAAGTTATAAACAAACGCATGGATATTTATTTATAAACCACTCTTCTGTTGGGCTGAGCTGAGCTGAGCTGAGCTGAGCTGAGCTTGTATATATATTTTAATTAATAACTTTCTTACCAAGACTATCTGAGAGGTTTGAAATTTATCAGAATCTAATCGAATACTTAATCAATCAATTCTCCAAAGATAGAAAATTATGTCTGCGCAATTAAGATTTCAAATCAGCTAGTTTCTATAATTTACAAGTTCTTAATTTAATTGTTAATAATAGAACGTATCTGGCTGCCCCATGAATATTAAATTTAGAATTTGTGATTACAAATAACATAACATGCCAAAGATCACGTGACCTTGTAACAAACTTGGATGTAACTGTGTTTTGTTTTTTTTTACAAAGAAAAAATAAATCCATCGTGGTGGTTGTTTCGTAATGATTTCATCGCCAAGTTTACTTGTACTTTCGATTATCATCGTTCTCTCCCAAAATTAGGAATTAATAGGATGAGATGATATAGATGAAAACAAAGCTCCGTCACCCCCCCCCCCCTTGATCTATGCGGTCGTTCAAAAGTAATAATAATACTTTTCCCACCTTTTTCTCTCACAAAAAAAAACTTAACGCAGAAAAAAGGAGAAAATATCCTTGACAAAGTCCCCGGGGGCCAGTATTCTTCAAAACAGGTACTCTGTCTATGACACGGACGATAGTGGCACGCCCTCAGCAGGCGTTCTTCCCCTGTGCAGTTTGTCAAAATAAAACTGTAACCTTCCACCGACAACAACCTATCCCATTTCTTGCACTGTTGGGGGCGCGCTATGTGATCTCCGCCTCGGGGCCCTCTCTACAATGGCCTTCCCAGAATAGTGCGAACTCTGTGAACAAGGGCAATTCCCTGGCGGGTAAGGGACGCGAAAAGGGCAAATAACCATCGCTGCGGGAGTACTTCACATTCGATGATAACCGCAGTAAAGCACGCCCTCTATTTTACAAAAGACAGACCCTCAAGTAGACAACGATATGAAATAATCAGCATTTTCTCTTTACAAATATTTCTTCTCGTTTTTTTTCTTCTTCTCAGGATTCATTGTAGCTCAATATTGTTGCCATAAACCATTGGTGTCAATTATTTTTACGGAAAACTCATACAATGAAAGTCCTTATTTTACGTAGGTAAAAAGACCTAAGGCACTAAACTCAAATTTAGACCAAACCATGGCCCTCGGTTCACCATGTGACCCCAAGTTCCGCTGCTTCTCTTTTCCTCCCTGTTAAGTAAGCTTAATTAACTGCTCTTCAAATGGTAAGTATATTATAGTTCCAAAGTGGGATTGACAAGTTTATGAAAAAAATGTCACAAGTTTGTGAAAAATGTCACAATAAGTTTAAATAGATTAAATATCGAATACTGACCACCTCGGTAGGCATACAATTGAATATTTTTGGGAAGGTCTAATTTAGAGCTGAGATGAATCTTGCAGAAACATATTTATTCTTAAAGGGTCATCAGTGTTACCCTCAAAATGTATAAATCTGAAAATCAAAGCAAAGTAACCCATGTATAAAGAAAGTCTAGCTCTAACACAGCAAAACAGAATCAAGCTTAATGACAAGCACGCCCTCTTTATTTTACTTACTTTCTTCTATTAATACTAGTATAGCCAATTGGACCATATAATTATACGTAGGGACAAACATTGCTTTTAATTTCTAAAAGTCTATTATTTAA
The DNA here is from genome assembly GCA_000934455.1 of Apostichopus parvimensis. Taxonomy (NCBI): domain Eukaryota; kingdom Metazoa; phylum Echinodermata; class Holothuroidea; order Aspidochirotida; family Stichopodidae; genus Apostichopus; species Apostichopus parvimensis. Next base: position 61,215 of record KN883411.1, on the reverse strand, counting down.
GTTAGAATCTCCATTATGACTATATGATTATAATATTGATAAGCATCTCTCTCAAAATATATTTAACATAATATACCTTCTCTTTAATTCCGTTGTAATTGATTCAGCGTAGGGGGTGTATGGTTGCATAATATGTGGAAACGACTGGAGCCCAAGGCTAAAATGGATGGAAATAGATCTTGCGGTGGAACTTTTGAATTAAAAATGAAAGTTTGACTGTACTTTTATAATTCACCACTGGTACACCACAATTTTTTTAGGGTAAGTATTTTAGGCTGACATGTCGAAATTGCTAAAGGGGAGATAACTGATGGTTAGAAATGTTGGTTTCCGGATGCACCAAAGCAATCCTCACAAATGAAAAAAAAACCCACTAAAATGAAATTCGTTTTCGAATTCAACATTTAAAGGATGACAACAAACAGAAATTGGTGTTGGCATGTAATTGTCAGAAAAAAAAGTTTCAAATTGCGTGAGAGATTTGTGTTTCTTTATCAATTCAAGCTTTTAAGAGGATCAACGTTTAATTGGCTGGAATGCGCCTTCACGGCCAAATTCGTGATTGCGTCTAATCCTCCTTCTTCAGGTCTGATTGTTAATCCATTAATTCATTTGTCTCGCTATAACCATGGAGCTATTTGTAGATCCAGTCCATGCTATCGTTGAAGATTCGTGAGTATCTGGGGCCCTATAGATGAAAACCAATTATACATTATATATACTACACTCATCTCCTAAGCTGTTTCATCTCCATTGTTCACTCGATTTTTTACTCTATTCATTGGTATTCCACCCCCCCCCTCCCAGTCCCCCTTCTCAAAAGTTCGCAATTTTCTTGAATTTAACGCTTGCTTATAGTGAATATATATTTGATTTTGATTTGTGAACGACCTTACTTTGATAAGAATGGATTTCTCATCACGCGAGAGTTACATTTTCTCTTTCTCCACCCCACCATCCATCTTCCAAAACCCGTTTCACAACTAGAAAAGTTCTGCTCTCTTTGAAAGTAGACCGATCAGAGAATGATTTGACTAAATAATTCACAAATATTGATACATGAGAAATCTGGTGAGTTTTCTTTGCTCTTTTCTTATGTCTGTTCAGTAAAACAAAATAACCTAAAGAACGAACCGAAAAGAGTGTATTTGCAGTGAAAGTTTTAGGTACAAGACACTGTATTTAATTTCGGTGGCGGTATACGATGTAAAAACGTTGTCAGAACTTGCAAGCACTAATTGTGCAATAGTGCCATCTATTTTTGAAGTATATCGATCCAAATAGATGTTGTTGTTGTTTTGGAATTGTTATATTTTCTACGCGGATACTTGATAATTTAATCGAACATGACATTATTCAAACAATAACATGAGGGATAAACGCTAAACATTTATAACTTTGTTACAATTTTTTTTCTTTAACAAAAAAACAAAGAAAAACAACAAACATTATTTTCATCACACACTTTTCAAAATAAGGGGGAATGATGTGATTCATTTGTTGAGGGTGTCTAACCGTGTGACTCTTGTAGTGACGTTTGTCCTAATCAAGAAGTGACTCGGTATAAAGTTTAGCTCTAAAAAAAAAGAAGAAGGATTTTATTGTCAGTCTAGAGGACATAAATGTACAACATTGATTCTAAGAAAACAATGGACATAATGTTCAATTGTGTTTGAAAAAAGAAGAATCGGAATTTCAAACAATACAGCATCAGTCACATTTACTAACAGAGAAATTCAGGTGGGGGGGTGGAGGGGGCATGGAGTTGATGGACTTCTGAAGTCGAATTAGGGGGAGATATAAAAAATAAACGGAACACTGACTTTCATATCGTAGCTTCAATGTTTCAACTTTTGAACTTTTAAATTTAGTTCGTCATGGAAAACATTATCTCTATTATAGGCCTAAAGAGGTTTACATCAGCTAGGCGATCCCTTTAGAAAAAAGAAAAGAAAAGGAAAGGATCCCCTGCCTAAAAAAAAACACGAAAACACAGAGAGAATAAAAAGAGGGAGTTTCATGTTGAGGTTTTGAGGCAGTTTTTGAAGTTTGAATATGACTGACTGACTATTCTGTGACTTTCTAGCATCACTTGATAAGAATATTTATAAATATA
>KN883410.1:69393-80691 GCA_000934455.1 Apostichopus parvimensis | reverse complement strand
TGTTTCTTTCTATTCTTTATATGAAGTTCCAAGTTTAAATCTAACACGATTGTGTGAAGCTTATTTTTTTATGAAATAGTTGTAACGATAAGATACAAATTAAAGAGGTAAATATATGTCGATACATTTTTAATTAGTACTTACAAATAACAGAAATTCACGACTACTGGCAGGACATGAAAACAATTGAACAATCTGTTTTTATTCATATATGCAAAATTTTTTGTTGTATAGCTATATCGTATTACACAAATTACAAATGTAAAAACTAACAATAGCGGCCCCATGACATAACATGTATAACCCAGTTGCTCTCACTTCAGAAAGAGATTTTTTTCGTTACATATTTTTGGTGTCATGCATATTAAATATGACTTACATGTGACGGTCCCGTGAGGACTCCAAGTTGATAACCGAATTGAAAAGATCCTGATATACAAGCCACTATTGACGTTGCTAGCAAGCAAAACGTCACACTGCCCTAAATAGAAGAACAACAAAAAAAATAACAAATGTTTGTTTTTTCTCAATTCTGTGGATCTGCTATTTTTGTATGTGCATTATTTTCATATGAGTTTTGATACCCTGCCACTTTTACAGAACATTAAGTTCTCCATTGTGAAATTCTGTGGAATTAAACTGACGGTTTGGGCATGCAATGATCCCAGTATATTGAAGCCAGTTAAAAGTTGATGTTATAATAATCCGGGACATTTTATGGTTCTTCCAATAACGGTTCATGTGGATTTTTTTCGGTGGTCACCCCCCCCCCCACCCCAACCTTATCGCTCATTTGCAAAACATTACAATAAAGCAGAAAAAACCTCTCACAAAGTCGGTATAGCTTTCTGAAGGGTGGAGGTTGAATTACTAAGACACAAATATTTTCATTAAAGGCAATCTAGAATTATTACATTTACGCGCGAGTGCGCGTCTGTATGTGTTATCTTACACATGAAGTGCATTTTTTGCTCTCTTTCTTGGAATATAATTTAAACAAAGTAATGTGTGCGAATCAGTGGATTTTTTTTTGCATTTCCAGGTGGCCTCAGATGCAATTTGGTGCAAAATAGCACACTTCAACACCCACTCCATTTAGTAAATAATTTTGCATTTTCACCTGGCCTTAGATGCAATGTGGTGCTCGATATGATATTTTTTTCTCATTTGGAAATGAAAAAGGGGTTTTCTGACTTACGGAGCGGGGGGCGGAATGATACTTCCGCCCCCATATTTTTCACTGGGGCTGGCGCCCCCCCTTCCCAGCCCCCCGGTTCCTACGCCCTTGGTGCGAATAATCCTACCTTGACGGCACCATGTTTGGTAGTACCGGTACTTGTTCCATCATCCATCTTGGATCTTGATCACACTGCTGATGTGTATTCCAATTGAAGTTCACTCTAGGCTTATAGTCTGAATTACTCACCCAATACATCAAGTACAAGGTGTGAACAGTACCGTAGATTAAAGAGCAACAGTAACATACGACTGTTGAGGCGACCAGCGTTCATAAAGTGACTTATGAAAATAAACTGAAGTGGAACTTAAACCAGTGTAACAGATAAACTGGTTTATGTTCAAGTATATAAGAATGCCTCCTTATATCGAACCATGCAGACTTGAATATATATTTCAGTTAAGGTGTATTTCCTTATATAGAGCTTTTGGAATAGAAATATCTACTTCAAACCCATAACGTATACTCAAGGTTTACGCTGACGCCATATACATATATAAGCTGCATGGAGTTCGGTGATTGGTCAGTGAATGCTATCACGTGACAGTATACGTATAAGTAATTCATATATTATACAATTAGTCAGAATGTATACATTCTATGACAATCTTATGAAATTCTAGCAATATATGGCTAGCAAACATTACTATACCGTACATCAGAATATTTGCTCTTCTGTAGTACCCGAATCAATTTCTCTTTATGTGTGACCATGACAACTCCCTGTTTTCGCGTTGCGGTGATTATTCTCATTTTGAGCAAAAAGGGGTAGTGTATGCCAATTGAAAACTTCAATCTATGCTCTGGCGACTTCGTAGAGTGAAAAATGAAATTTTACATTTCTGTATCAAGGAATTAATTGTTGTACATATTTCCGTCCCTTTTCCGCTTACTTACATGTCTCAGCACAATGTTAGTACTCTAGGTCTACTGTGCATAGAACGATACGCAAACATTTTAGCTGGTGTACACTTTTCAGCGGGTGGTCGCTTCCTATTATGGACGTAGTGCATACTGTTGATACAAAAAGCACACGACACGACTAACTCTTCCCTAGAAACATGCGATCGTTTCATATATCTGTGATACCCAGAAAGTAATCCACCAAGAACTAGCTATAATTGTAAACTAATTAAGTGAACATAGAGCAAACTAAAATGACATTTATTTTTCTCTATTGTATTGTGGTTGTGTAACTATGACGGCGCCTTGTAGCTCGGTAGAGTTGGTACCTTATTTCGCGCTCTAGGGGAAGTTACACGGTAGGCTATATACAAAAGCCTAGCTCCAAGAAGCTCCACTTAAAATAAATGATAAAAAAGTTCCGATGATTTCAGGGATGGTTTATTTTTATCCGTCTCTCAATTAATGTTCAATTGGTAAAACTACTTCAAAATACTAATAACAAACAATTTCATGAATTATACGGCCGCAACAATCATCGTGGCTATTGGCTCATTCAACTTTTCCAAATCCCCTTGCCTCTAAAAAAAACCCTGCTCGACAAGTTGCAAGCTTGGGCTAACATGTGATGGGGCATCTGACCACTGATTGGTTCAATATGACCTACTTCTGAACATCGCTAAATGAACCAATCATGAGTGAGAAAGGAAACAGTACAAGCTAATGTTCAATTGTTCACTTCATTCCATCTGAGCAATTGAACAATTTTCTGCGTAAGGGTTATATTGTAATCCATATCACTCCATGACACTATATGTAACAAGTAAAACAAAATATTTCCTTTCCCGCTGAATTACTAACAAATCGATTGTCTTTTGAAAGACGTCTATTGTTAGGTTGTGTTTCTAACATGCGCCACTAAAAAGCTTCAATGTTAATTGCTGACTATATCATAATTTCGTAAAGGCCTATATCGGGTTATTATAGGCTTGTCCTGGTTGATAATCGAAGGTCGTTAGTTCTATGCTCTTGAAACACTTTTAAACACATACCTTAAATTCGCTGTACAAAACAGTTTATGTTACGTGGTTCGTATTACGTTAAGGAGTTGCGTTACTCACTGTATGGATCGATGTGGCACTGTATCTATAAAGATGTACAAAACTGAAAATTATTTTATCTTTGATCTTAGCCTGCTGTTCCGTTTTTCCGTACTAAGCCATGAAACAAAATAACAACAACAACACAACCCCTCTCAAGGTCAAACAGGGAATTCCGAATATTTGGTATTTTGAAGAGTTGTAGAATAAATACCCTGGTATCCTATAAAGCATTGAACACATATCGGATATTTTATTCGGACTAAATATATTTATTGTGAAAGAACTACTAAAAGAGGGTCTGTGATTGACGTCGGTTATGTTAGTCAAAGGTCGTGTATACGTAATGCATAATAACTGGTCGTCTGATATAGCCCTTACTTCAACCTGTTAATCTCATTTAAATATGGCTTAAAGTATATGCAAGTTAAAACATCAATGTTTGATTCTATTCAAATGTTTGACTATTGGGTCTTGTTAATCACCCCCAGTCGTCATAGCAACTATAGCAGCTACCAAATTTAGAGCAGAAATTTAATTTCTCGAGAATTGACGTTAATTCGTTGAAACCAAAGCAAAAATGACGATCTTAGGTATTTGACCATGATCTTCTTCCTGAGATTGTTTTTTTTGTGTCTTGTTTGTTTGTTTGTTTTTTTATTTGTACATGACTTTTTCAATCGAAACTTACTGCTATTGTCATTGTCCTGGTCCTTTTCTTAGTCCTGGTCCTAGTCCTCGTCCACGCCTGATCCTCGTCCATATCTCGTCCTCTTCCAGGTCCTTGTCCTCTTCCTGGTCCTGGTCCTAATCCTCGTCCTCTTCCTGGTCCTAATCCTCGTCCAGGCCTCGTCATCTTCCTGGTCCTGGTCCTCGTCCACGCCTGATCCTCGTCCACGCCTCGTCCTCTTCCAGGTCCTAATCCTCGTCCACACCTCGTCCTCGTCCTCTTCCTCTTCCTGGTCCTGGTCCTTGTCCTCTTCCTGGTCCTGGTCCTAGTCCTCGTCCACGCCTCGTCCTCTTCCTGGTCCTCGTCATTGTCTTCGTCCTGGTCATCATCCTCGTTATCTGAGTTATCCTCGTCATCGTCCTGGTATACTTGGGTCTCTGTCCTAGTTCTTGTCTTAGTCCTCGTCCACGCCTCGTCCTCTTCCTCTTCCTGGTCCTGGTCCTCGTCCACGTCTCGTCCTCTTCCTCTTCCTGGTCCTCGTCCTCGTCCACGCCTAGTCCTCGTGCACGCCTCGTCGTCTTCCTGAACCTAGTCTTTGTCCACCCTTGTCCTCTTCCTGGTCATAGTCACTGTCTTCGTCCTGGTCATCGTTCTCGTCATCTGCGTCATCCTCGTCATCGCCCTTGTCCTCGTCCATGTCCTAGTCCTTGTCCACGCCTCGTCCTCTTCCTGGTCATCGTCATTGTCCTGGTCCTTATCATCGTCCTCGTCATGTGCATCATCCTCGTCATCGTCCTGGTGCTGGTCCATGTCCTAGTTTTTGTCCTGGTCCTCGTCCATGTCCTCGTCCCTGTTCATTTATTTGTCCTAGCCTTTGTCTCTGTCTCTGTCTTATATACGTTATACCTCGTGAACGATCGTGAAGTCATAAAGCAGAGTAACGTATAGTAGTATAACAGAAATCTGAGGTTCAGTAAAGTGTTCTTGTCATACATAATATATTCATTCCAAGTTTAATTTCATAAAATCTGTCATATAATAGTTTTGAAGACTCGGATGCTACAACATATGAGGATAAAACCGAATACATTTACCTTTGCTGGTAAACTATAAACTTGAATAACCTTTGTGAATATTTTTAATACACACACATCAAGTTATAATACCACATAAATGTATTTGTGATTGATATAAATCCAGTTTTTAACACCGATTCTAGCAAAAGATATAGGCCTATAACTCTTTCTTTAGCTTAATGTTGAAGTGCGAAGTTGAAGGATTATCGATAAGAGAAATTTTGCAAAGTCTTCACAAAAGTAGAAATACTTCACAATAAATGTATTTATCTAATGAATACAATCTAGAGTGTCTGTTGTTTCGACTTCAGTAGGATCATCTTCAAGTGAAGTTTCATACGTTCTAATACTAAAGCGTTTTTGTTCGTCTTTTTTGCCCTTTCCCCCCTCCCCACCCCCTTCCATCCTTTCTTTTAATAATAAATGTGTAGTTTACAACCAGTTCTTGTCCATTTACATAGCTAAGAAAGATTTATTTTAGAGGGATAACCAATATAGGCTATTAAGTTGCTTAAATTTACAAAGTTTTCAAATGTATTCATTTTGCTATTTATATGATAAGTGCATTGCGCAATAAGATCTGTTGCCGTCGTGAAAATATCATCGCTTCACAATAGTTTGTTTCTGTTTGTCTTTTCTGATGGAATTAGGACCCCATCCACAATTGAAACCGTACTGCCGTCACTTGATTAAACCTTACCAACTTAGAGTAACATTTTTTCACGGAAATGACATAATTTTTTTTCAATGATTTTATCATGTACAGTTTGAAATAAACAGAAAAGCAGTTGTTTGTGTATAGTCTGTATATGCCGTCACACATTATTTTACACATACACGCATTTAAAATGAATTGCACTACTAATAACATTAATAAAAATAATAGCTTGTAGTCGGACAAAATTAATTAGCATATTCACAAGCTTTGTATATTGTTAATAAAGTCTCAAACTTCTTTATCCCTACGAGTGTAGGCTACAAGGACGCGAGCTATATAAAATTTGCTTACAACATGGCGTTGTATATGCTTTCATCTTTTATGTTATATGTTCTGTGTTATATAGGGAAGTATAGGCCTACACGTTTACTTATGTAAGAGTGTACACAAGGAATAATTAAGACTATTTCGACTGTACTATTGGGGGGGGGGGGTGCATGGGCGCAGATCCTGGTGGGGATATCGGGACGCGTCCCCACCAACTTTTTAGGCGGTGGAGACATGATATACAGTGTCCTCACCAATGTGTCTTGACCAAACACTGCATTTCAAATTCCCCTGTATTGAACTTTGGCGCAGTTTGATCCAGCATCGTGCAAATGACATGCAGCAGTTCTCATTTTATTATATTTATCCACAGTTGTTAAATTTTGGAAGGAAATCGCATTTGCGGCAGTCTATAATTGTTTTCTGGGAGAGGACCCCAGACCCATCGTATACAAAAGTCTACTTGGATTATTTGTCCCCTGGTTTTTTTTCTGCAGACGCCCATGTATTCCCCAAACTAAATTTCTTAGCCATGAGATCTAAAACTTAAGGAGGTTTGGGAGCATCATTGGGTCTGGGAAGTGTTATTTCCGGCGATCTATGAGGTATATTTGCCCAAAACAATTCTTGTACGCTACGCGCGAAACCATGGTCGCGCTTCGCATAGATAGTATCAGAGAACAGACACGCGTCCCCACCATTATCCAAGACTGATCTGCTTCCATGAGGAGGGGGTTGGGGGGGTTAAACTTTTACTTGACGAGTTTTTATGTTATCTATGGGTCCGTCAACAGCAGCAATTAAATAGTGCAAAAGCGGAAGATATATTGCGTCTGGAGGAGACTTTGCATTCAAAACACACAAGAACACCTAAAATAGACAAAAAGTCGCAGAAAGATTCCAAGTTAAAAAAAGGCAAAGTTTTTCTGTAGTTTATTATTTATTTATATATTTATTTATATAATTATATTGATGCAGCTAAAACTAATATAAGTATCATAAACGAGAATAAGGCAGACAACTTGAATTGAGGAAGTCGGAGGGAAATAATGCTACCAGTTGCATATGGTGTTCACGTATTTACTGGAATATTTTAGCGAATCTCTACATTAAAGGCATTGAAGACTCGCCCCAAACCGTGTGCGGTCATCTGAAAAAGTTTACTTTCTGTTGCTTGCAAGTGACGTTTTGTTCGTGTCGCTCCAAAATGCAGACAGTAATGAAACGTGATACCTTGTTATCTTTAGCTGGACCTGAGATGTCCATCGCTGTATCGTTTGTATACTGTGCTGTGGGTATTGACCGCAGCTGTATGTACTGACTGTACACTAGTGCCTAATTACCGATGGTAGCAAGCAGTGTGTGTATTTTCTGGGATCGATGGTGGTGTCTTACACTTCTGTTACACCTCATTAGATTCTAGGTCAGATTACCGGCATTAGACGTTTCTTTTTGCGCGAGTCTTCACACCATTTAAGAAGGTATATTTGATAAATGACGGGTATAAAGAACAATAGGTTCGTATGTTTGCGCATAATCATGCAATTTGTTGAAAAATACAAGCCAATGCGTACATGAATATGTTAGTTTTACAAGAGGCTCAACCACAGTAACTATGACCCTGATCTCACAAGTTCCTATCCACTTAACATGCAAAACTCTGCATATATATTTTTTTCTATTTACACACAAAATAATAATAATTTGTTCACAATGAGTCTATGTATCTTTCAGTATACAAGCCTTCTGCTCGTTTAGACAGCTATACTAAGGGTTACATGACTGTTGAAAATTACAACTTTATATTACAATAAACAAATTTGGCATACATCTTCTAATGACGTCATATGCTATTCAAAGGTTCTCAATAGCAACATTGAATGTGGAAAACGTACTTTAACTCACAACAAGTTTTATACTTTTCATCCGCTTCGACTTTGGAAGACACATTTTTAATTTGGAGAATCAGTTTTGAAGGTAACAAGTTACATATTTTCGTTACGATAGTTACGATAGCAGACGTCATAAATTACATAAATGACGTCATATGCATACTTTCAGGTAAGAAAAAAAAAACCTTAGCTGCAAATCCATAAGTCAATGATTAAAAATTATTTATATAACAAACAAAAAAATCGACTCCTATCCAAATACCTATCAGTCTAAAACTAAAATGTTCAACTGATCCCATGAAATGTAACCAATGAAAAATTTTGAAACAATATTTACATAATAATGTCGCCGACTATTATTATAGATTTATAATTTTTATGTTAAAATACTCTTTATATAAGTCTATGTTTTTCCCATTTAACCCTTCATAAATTGAAAGAACACAATGTTGCATGAAATTAAAGAATCGGTTTTCAACATTTCGCTTTTATATTTGTAAAGCAACCCTTGCATTGTTTGAATGATATATAGATTTTTTTTTGGGGGGGGGGGGAACATTTCGTTCATTTTTCGTTTTATGCTCTTTGTTTTGACATTGCTTAATTAATTAATCAATGTTTTTTATACATTTAAGGTGAATAGGCTTTGTTGATTTTTGCATCGTCTTCTGTTGGGCGACTTCCTCCAAAACTGCCGACAATATCTTCAAATGTGCGACCTTTGGTCTCAGGAACGAAGAAGTAGGTGAAGAGTGTAGTCAATATGCAGAAGAACATGAAAAATAGAAAGGCATACGCTCCAATCGTATCCTGGTAAGAAAAAAAAAAACAAATGAAAGGGAGACATGTAAATACTTCTAAAGGTGTCAAAATCATCCGTCGAAATCATGGAAATAGCTGACATGTGTTAATAAGGATTTAGGTAACAGAGATATAACACCTAAGCATCCTCGAAATAAAATGAAACTGTTAGCAAACTGCTTATCCACTAGAGAGCCTGTGTAATAGAATGTGTAAAAGTAAGTTGGCCTGACGTTTCGATCCTAGCAGGATCTTCTTCAGAGGCTAAATGACAAGTAACAATAACAGAAGGGACAAAACACGCACAGAATACAGACAGGTAAAGCATCCTGTTAAATGTTTCATTCAATGCCTGCATGGAATTATTTTCATTTATTTATTTAGATATGATCATTTCATGTTTATTCGTTTTATACCCAAAGTGTGGACTTGAAGCGAACAAGTGTGACGTCACAGATACATAACTATATACAAAAAAAAAGGTTCTAAATTTTGTAAAACCTGTAATTGAATTTGCTTCGTTCGAAGAACGGGTCGGGGAAGGGAGGGGGGATGGAGTGAAGGTAATGAATAGGGGGAAAGAGAAGGTCAGGGTAGGAGGAATAACATGAGTAGATAAGGTGCGTATACAGTATGCATACTTATAGAAAAGGTGGTCACGTGCCCCCTGCCTTTGTAAAAATAATCGGAAAAGTACCCTTTTCATAAATCGAAAGTGGACATTTTGTTAATGATAAAAGTATCCTTTCCTCTTTATTTGCACTGAAATGTGTATGTTTGTTGAAAAGCATTTAATGACGTAATCGTGACGACATTTGCGATTCAGCACTCAATTGTCCTCCGTCGGCCCGGAATTCCCTCCCCCCCCCCTCCCTCCCATTATATGAAGGACACATCCCATGCCCCACTGCTTCTCGATCTTTTCCCCCAACCCTTTCTCATATTTTACTTCCCTACCCCCCACTCGCCGCCTCAAATGAACACGCTTACACCCATTCCAATTGCTTAATCCAAAATCAAGACAACAGATAAAATATATAGAAAAACAAGACATATTTGTCAATGTGTATCTGTGACTTCACACACCTGCCGGCATCAAAGTTCCATTTTGGTACGAAATGTGACAACCTTTATACAAGCTTCTACGAGATAACTTAACCATATATTTGTGAGTACTTAGATATGTATCTAATTATCTCAACATACCTGTAAGAATGGGAAGGTCAGCCCGACGATGAAGTTACTGTACCAGTTCACTTGAACTGAGATGGACATTGCCGCTGGACGTGGACCCTGGGCCCAAAGCTCGGGGACTATCACGTACGGTATGGGACCTTGCAATTTGAGAGAGAAGGAAATCAGAAATATTTAGCAAAGGTGTTGACGTCATCATCAGTCTAAGGGCTCCGAGGTGTCACACCGTTTTACAGGTAGATAAACAGACGGTATAAGCACGTGGTGGTAAATTTCCCTGAATATATTATTGACCATCTCACGCCCACCTTCTCTGCTTAACCTCACATTACGGAGACTTACAACGCTCCTAAGCATGTAAACAATACAACAATTTGCAGACAATTGCTGATATAATTGTTTGAATATTTTGACATTTTGATGGCACCTGGACGCTTCCTTACATATTATTGTAGTCTCCCTCGAGCTGTATAGCAACAACGATGATTAGTTCCTTAAAGAGGGTTCCTTATTATAGGCGGTTACAACTGTTGAATCTCACCACACTGGAGCTTAGGAGGTTACGTAGGGACTTGATCCAGGTTTTCAAGATTGTGTATGGTTTCGACAATTTATCCTTTACCGACTTTTTCATGTTTGCTAACAGTAGTTGTACTAGAGGTCATTGTCTTAAACTCCAAAAGTCGCATAGTAGGATTAATATTCGGCATAACTTTTTTTCTAATAGGGTTGTGAATGAGTGGAATGGTTTGCCTGAGAAAGTTGTACTTGCAAGTAGTGTCAATGGGTTTAAGAATACTTTGGACAAGCATTTAAGCATTGTAATCGGGTCTGCGTGTTTGTATCTTCAGTTTTTTTCTCTCTCTATAGGGTCCTTGATGGGGACTTAAGTGTCCCTCCTGATCCCTTTTTCTACCAAACTAAACTAAACTAATTAGGAGTCTAGAAGTTGTGATTAGTATAGGCTTCGTAGCCTACCACATAATCAATTCAATACTATACTGGCACATACGTATCTAGGTGTCATCAATATTGTATCTTACCTGGTCCAATCGCAAATGCAATGATGTACACATAGATGAGTACCAACGAAACCCACTTCCAGCCTTCTGATTGCTCCTGCCAGGGGATAAATGAAAGCAACTTTAAGATATCCGTGACGAATAAAGTTTATGATTATGAAAGATGAAAGAAAACTCGTAATTCCAACAAGAAAAATGATTTAAATCCATTCCTAGACAAATGTCACTGTGAGAGAATAAATTGATTCATAATTCCAATTTCCGAATGTGCATTATTCGAATCGAATCTCCTATATAAAAATAAAAGTAACGAATAATTTTACTTGCCTAGTAAGAGTTTCGTTTTCTTTAATTTATTCCTAGATAATAGTGACATTTATTCATGAAAACCAAGCTTTTTTTTGTACTGTGAAAGGTT
>KN883410.1:36387-58678 GCA_000934455.1 Apostichopus parvimensis | reverse complement strand
CTGTTTAATCAAGAGGGACAAACGTGTTAGTTACAATTAAATCAGTTTTCTTCTGAACTCTTGCCAGTATATAAGCGACAGTAAATGTTGAACCTTACAGCATTGATTCCAGAGAACTGTTGTCCAAGATGGAGACAGACGCAGATAATGAGTGGTCGTTTCCAATCTGGGTTTTCTGTCCTCAGTACCGCTAAAATACCGACTTTCTCTGTGTTCATACTCTCCATGTTCTCCCGTCTTATCTCATTCATTTCCTTATCGACGTCCACAGTTCCACGAAATTTGACCAAGGCTGCAATAGGAACATACAAGGATGATGTAATATTAAAAATAGTCATAGAAAATTTAAAAAACAACTTGTGAGTAAGAGCAGGAGCGTGGGGTATACCACCCCACCCCCCCCCACCCACCCACTCACCACCTTCCCCCAACAACGGAAACAATTTTTTCGAAGAAACGAAATAGTTCAAAACAGAAATGTATGACAATTGTCGATACGGCCTCTTCATATTTATAGTTTCCCCAAATCTGAAGACTAAGCGATCGTTGCCGGGAAAAGCAACTCCTGTTGTTTGTAGGGGGAAGGTTCCCCCGGTCGACTTTAACACGGTAAAGTCTCGCTGGGGAACGAAGATGATCCATCCAGTCTCGTGTTCGCCCGATTTTGGCGGGACAATCATCGATTGATGTCGTTTAGAAATGTCAGTATATCGTACCCGATGCTAAAGGTTAAAGTTCATACCTTCTCTACATTCATCCTCTTTATCTCGATTAACGAACAGCCATCTTGGACTCTCGGGACAGAATGGAAGCAGAAACAGTTGTATAATGCTCGGCCCAGCCGTAAGAGAGAGAAGAATTGGCCAGCCTTTTTCATAGTCGAAAGCGAAAAGACCCAAGGCCTTAGAAAATAAGAGGAACAAATAATGAGCACTTCACATGCAGAAGGGAGAGAGTTTTAGTATTCAGTTAAAGTTTTTTTTACACCCCTTGATCCCTCTTTCCTCTCCTCATCTACCCCTCCCCTTCCCTCCACCTCCCCTCCCCTTCCTGACCGTTTTCACCAGTACTAGACGCAGCCTGTCGACACACATTAATCAACAAGTATATTAAGTACTGAATAAAATTAGAAAAAGTACATTATATGTTTTTATGATACCGTTGATTCCCACCCTTCAACCGTTCACTTGTATCAATTATGAGCATGTACAATTTGCTCATATTTTACTATTTATCTTTTATACGACTGATATCTTTGTGAAGTACATCTACCCCCAAACAGCTAAGAAAAATCTTGCTCCATCTGGAAGAATGTCATATCTGGTAGCTGTCATTGTGTAAATCTGTGACGTCATAGTGCCACTAAGGATAAGAAACCTTTTACTTTCCTTTCGTATTTTCTATTATTATGCTTACAGTGTTAACATTGAAGTCACTGTCATCATCAGGTCATGTTAAGAACTACTATATTTTAGATTCAGCTTTGACAAAACCCATCTCCATTACAGAAAAATAAACATAATAATTAAAATAAAACATAAGAAATTGAAGCACATGTGGCTCGATGACGTCATATTTAGACTTGATCAAGTCTTCGGCATTGCGTGTGAAGAAACATTAACTCTTGTAGTATCTGTCACACAATTAACCTTATCACGTAGACCAATCATGACAGTCGGGTTTGATGTGTCTCCTCTAAGTGTTTCGGCCCATGGATTGGATACTGAATTACACTGTGACTCTTTACGATCAATTTCCTACACATATGCCGGCTTTAGGTGTTTGGTATACTTACCTGGGCTACAAGAATACCAACTGTTATCATCAACTGGTGAATGGTACCAATAGCTCCACGAAGATTAAAGGGAGCAATCTCAGCGAGGTATAAAGGCACAATCGTAACACTAACGCCTAAAAATGTAAACAAAGATTAGGGATCAATTTATTGCACCTCTCTCTTACCTGTCCCCACCATACTACTGCACTTTCTTAATTTTTTTTTTTTACTGATCTTTCTTTCTCAGCATTGTTTACTGGTAATGATAGATTATATTACTAACCATGTATTGACTAAAATGTAAGAGAAATGGAATTGACGTTGGTGTCAGTTTGGCAATGACATGGCTCATTTGGCGTGCCAAAGTTCTCTTCGGAGAAGGCTTGGGTATTTAAGCCTTAAATGTGCATAGTGTAAAGAGGAGACTGTGCAACAATTTTGCATATATTAAAAATGTACACTGACGCCAATGACTAAATCACCATGTATGGTCGATGAGGGACGGGGGTTGGGGGAGGGGTTTGGCTGGGGGTCATTACATAGGCCTACATATAGTACCTTTTTGGGGGGGAATTATAGGCTTTGGGAGCTGGCGGGGTAAAGATTCTAACGTTTCGTTACAACCAAATCACCATATATGGTCGAGGAGGGACGGAGCTGGGGCACAGGTTGACCGGGGGTCATTACATGAAGATTCTAACGTTTCGTTACAACCCTCGGTTCACACTATGTTAAAGTTTTGCAACATTGTCGAATCGTTTATTGTATGAATACAACAGAAATTTAATTTACCGTATGAATAAATATAACATTACCTGCATAGTAGCCAATCACCAATCGTCCAATGATGATCATTTCATAATTGTTAGCGACGTAACTAAGTCCCATCAATAACCCTCCCAGAATCGAGAAGACGTTCACGAGAAGGGTGGCGCCTTTCCTGGGGAATGAAAAGTTAAAATTTTGATTAAATTTGAATATTTTAAATTATAAGACACAGATAAAGAAGATTCTTTCCCCCAAAGAAATTGATGACCTGTATGGAAATATGACATCAAAAAAAATAGCTATAAGAGTGGGTTATGGGGTTAAAAAATCTTACCCCAGTACTCCTCTTCATTGCTAAGAGGATAAATATTTCTCCCCCTGCTCCTTCACTCCCCTTCCCCTACCCCTCCATTAATTCACATAGACTTCTAACTGCCCCCCCCCCACACACAATCACCCCACTACTAAAGATGTGTGTAAAACCTTTTACAAACTGTGCTTTGAGCCCCCTCCCCCCCCCCCCTTCCCGGGGGATCATCGAACCTGTGGGGCTAAGTATAGCCTGGTGCATGTTCATCAATCGTTCGTACACATTTTCGCTCAATAAAGAGGCATGTTCCTGACCACCCAAAGTGCTCCTGACGACCACAAGGAATTACCAGCTTTCTTACCTTCCAAGAGTATCGGCTAAATAACCGGCCGAGAATGCACCGGCAGCACCGCCTATGCAAAATATTGAAACGGTTGTTGACCAGAGCCACAACACCGCGGTGTCACTAAGAAACACGCTTCTCCTTTCTTCGTTAGACGCATTATAGAACGTTTGCATCATCTATGTATTAAATAGAACAAAGGAAATATGCAACACTGAAATTGACGAATAGAAGAATGAATCTCTTAAAATTTGAGGCATGATTCATAAATGATTCATATATCCACGGTTTGCACTTGAAATACGGTTTGCACTTGAAACTTGCACGGTTTGCACTCGGTATTCCCCGTATGCACGGTTTGCACGGTTATCAGTTGAACTTGCACGGTTTGCACTCGGTTTTCCCTGTATGCAGCGTTTGCACTTAAAACTGTAAATTAAGAGCAAAATAGGCAATATAGGCGATAGGAATAAGAGTTAAACCGGGAATGTATAAAGTGCCCATCTTGACACGATGAAAAATGAAGTTATTAATTGCGGTTCGGCCCCTATGGGGGTGACTTACATTCGATGGCCCTGTGAGTACTCCAACCTGGTAGCCGAACTGAAAGGAACCACACATTGACGTCGCTAGAGTCGCTGAGACCAACCAAAACGTTAGACGACCCTGGAAGTATAAGGAAACATAAGGAAACATAAGGAACATAAGGAAACATAAGGAACATAAGGAAACATAAGGAAACATAAAACATAATTTTTAAAAAAGAAGAATTATTCCATTCATGAGCACTGTCGTATAAATGACAGTTGCAACTTTTCATATTACTTTATTTATTTTGTCTCGAATTAGGACGGTTCATATGTTTGACTAAACACGTATGTTTTTATTTCATGTAATAAAGAGAAAGTCGCCAAAATATGTTTCGCTAGCACATTGTGCAGGTGGTACATATAGTGAAAATGTGTCTGTGCGACGAAAGCTTTGGTAGCTAAAAGAATCATGATAGTGGATATACCTTATTAATATTCATATATGTAAAACAAATGGGAGGTCTCATAGCTTGGTTACTTTGAGTAATTAGTTTAATTATAATTTTAAGTATTCGGTGAAAGTTTCTCACATTGACAACTAAATTGGAAAAGTTTCCATTTTGGCGCCCTGCAGTTCTGTGATAAGAACAGCATACTGTACGTGTTGTAAATGTTCAACTAGCGACCAAAATTGTGGTTCGTTTATAACCAGAAAACAAAAGGGTATTGTAGTTTGTTTTATTACTGTGGCTTGGAATAAAGCCATTCATATTTACATTAGGTTTCATACCTAACATATTTACGTTTTTCGTTCCAGAAGAACCAATACCCCGGAATCTACGGGGGTGGGGTAGGGGATTGGGGGAGGGGTAGGGGTAGGGTGGGGGTTGGGGTAGAGGTGTGGGGTTGAGTGTGTGTGCGTGATTCTGTGTGTGTATTATCATAGTCATTTATTTGAGCAACGTTGCAACTGTCTCTGCAATTAGCTTCAGCAGTTTCATTGTCTTAATTTATATTTGCATATGGTTTCCAGTCTAACGTTAAAGGTACCAGGCAAAACTTATTTACTCTCCTGATGAAGAGTAAACACAACTTTATGACCTATGTTATTGTGTTTAACTTTGTTTCCTGCGACCTTTACTTTGGAAGGATTATACATCACACCTTTCATTTAAGTTTGCTACAAAGAAGAAAACGAACCGTATATATATTTGCATAACTGTGTAACGACTCTTTACCTCGACCGTTACGTAAAATGAAAATGAAGAGACAAATGTAACACTCTGATCACAAAAACAGTAATTAGAAAAAGAGAAACAGTAATTCAGTCAGAACTGAAAAACAGCATGACCATGAACAGTAGAACAGCAAATTTGATCATAAAACAGTCATTCTAACACGGTCTGAACTTTAATGTAACATTACCAGTCTAAACTATGTTATTATTAGACGTCAGCTAGTGTAACACTAGGATGGGTTTGGCAATATTGCCTAACAACATAGGACATTAATTGGAGGGACTACGTCAGCTAATGTAACACTAGGTCAAAGGATGAGTTTGGTAATTTGCCTTAAAACATATGACATTTGAAGGACTACGTCAGCTAATGTAACACTAGGTCAAAGGATTGGTTTGGTAATATTACCTTATAACATAGGACATTGACGGGACTACGTCAGCTAATGTAACACTTGGTCAAAGGATGAGTTTGGTAATTTGCCTTAAAACATATGACATTTGAAGGACTACGTCAGCTAATGTAACACTAGGTTAGAGGATGGGTTTGGTAATATTACCTTATAACATATGACATTAGAACGGCTACGTCAGCTAATGTAACACTAGGTTAAAGGATGGGTTTGGTAATTTGCCTAACAACATAGGACATTGGAGGACTTAATCTATGTGTGCTTTTCCCGGTACATCTCCCTTGATGTTGTGCCATTAATAATCCGATTTACATACGATCACGTCAACTCCTTAGTCCATGTGTTACTGTTGAAGTTAATCCATTAGTTTACATGTAACTTCATCCAACATTAATCCTATGTTCTGGCTGGTCTAATATAAAACAATGGGCAGCAGATAATGAATTCTAACACTATTTGGCAAGGCCAGCTTTTCTGCACAATAAACATGCCAAAGGATTATATTTTCTTATTGACTATTTAGTTGTATAGAGGAGCTTACTGAATGAGTTGTGTTCTAAACTGTAGTTATTCCAACCAATTTGATAAATGAGCCTCTAGATATAGGACAATTGCTAAAAATCTGACCGTGGTAATGAAAATGAATTTCTAATGATGATAATATTAATATGTTTGCATGGACGAGTTATTCTTTAAAATAAAACACACCGCCCTATCAGTCAGCCACATTAGTGTTAGCCTATACATTCAATACTAATGCCTTTCTACAATGACGTCACAGCAACGTACGTGCAAAATGTCAACCTAGGCAAACCGACACTTTTGGTCTGTATTTGTATCTGTCCATCCGTGTTTGAATCCATTTTGCTCTATGTTTATCTTACAATCTGTTTATTTTCCTCTATTAATTCATCATAGATGATTGAAGTATAAGAGAGAATGATGGTTGATTAGGCCTACATTATCATTTCATAACTATACGTCATAAAATTACTACAAGCAAAATTTGATATACAGGACTGGTCTACATATGCATACGGCAATGAAGTTATTTGCTTACATCTCATGTATAAACGTATCGTAACATATCAAAGTTTTAAGCCTTTATCTTAGATTGTAAATTATCTTTGAAATTACCCTGCAAGGTTCAAGGGTCATGAGACCCTAAATAACTTAACTAGAAATTCATAACATAAACACTCGTTAATTGAGTGCTTAATGAGCGGTTGTTGTAATTTTAGTGTTAACATTGTGGTCATTATGGAGGCAAGATATATACAGATAATTTATACAATTCAGATATAATACACATCATTCCTGTAGTTTGAGTACGCACTATACCTATGGTGTGATTGTACAGGACAAACCCCAAATACGAGTACAAATACAAGTACAAACCCATGAGTACGAGTACAAACCCATGATTATGAGTAGGAGCACTAGAGTACAAGTACAAACATATGAGTACGAGTACAAACCTATGAGTACGAGTACAAACATATGAGTACGAGTACAAACCTATGAGTACGAGTACAAACCCATGAGTATGAGTACAAACATATGAGTATGGGTACAAACCTATTAGTAAGAGTACAAACCCATGATTAGGCACGACTAGGAGTACTAGAGTACGAAAACGAATCAATCAGGATATACACAACGAGGACAATATCAGACAGAATATGAACAACGACGGTAATATCAAACAGGATATATAAAACGACGGTAATATCAAACAGGCAGTAGCGGAGCGTCCATACAGTCAGGGGGCGGATGCCCCCCCCCCCCCTGACTGACTCAAATGGACTGCTGGCGCCCTTTTCAGCTTTTTACCACTTTTTACTTATTTGCGATTATTGACTTTTTTATCATTTGTCACATTTTGTTGGTGTAATTTTCTGGCAAAATGGCGATAACACCTATTTATTCTTCGTTTATCTGGAAATTAGCAAGGCCCGGAAAGGGTCATTTCCTGCGATCTAGAGTGTATCTTTACTCAAAAAATTTCTGTACTCTCCGCGCCAACCAATGGTGGAGCTCCGCTTAGATAGTGTCGAAAGCGCCCCTACAGACTATTCTCGCCCCCCTGACCAATACCCCTAGCTCTGCCACTGCAAACAGGATATATAAAACGACTGCAATATCAAACAGGATATATAAAACGATGAACATATTCAGACATGACATAACACATGCAGCGACGATAGTAGCAGACAGGATATGCACAAAGACAACAATACCACACGGGATATACGCAACGATGGCAATATCAAACACGATATACACAAACATAGAATGACTAGTAGGATATATATAACGATCGCAATGTCGTACAGGATATATAAAACGACTACAATATCAAACAGGACATACGCAACAAAAATTGCAAACAGGATATGCAAAGCTATGAAAAACTAAAAGGGGATATACATAATGACGACAATATCAGACAGGATATATACTAACAAGAATAATAGCAAACTGGACATAAACAACGAGAGCAATTTCAAGGAGGACTATCAAACAGGATATACACAATCATAACTGACACACGAGATATGCACAACGATGGTAAAGTCATGCAGGATTTAAACAAAATAAAATGAAACTGTTAGCAAACTGCTTATCCACTAGAGAGCCTGTGTAATAGAATGTGTAAAAGTAAGTTGGCCTGACGTTTCGATCCTAGCAGGATCTTCTTCAGAGGCTAAATGACAAGTACAGTAACAGAAGGGACAAAAACACGCACAGAAAACGAAAACAGACAGGTTAATGAGCACGGTGAACACAATGAGATAGATGAAAGGGGATTAAAACAACGATGAACATATTCAGACATGACATAACACATGCAGCGACGATAGTAGCAGACAGGATATGCACAAAGACAACAATACCACACGGGATATACGCAACGATGGCAATATCAAACATGATATACACAAACATAACTGACAAACAGGATATGCTCAACGATGGTAATGTCATAAAGGATATCAACAACGATGAAAATATTCAGACATGACATACGCAGCGACGATAGTATAAAACAGGATATGCACAAATACAACAATATCACATGGGATATACGCAACGATGACAATAGCAAACACGATATACACAAACATAGAATGACTAGTAGGATATATATAACGATCGCAATGTCGTACAGGATATATAAAACGACTACAATATCAAACAGGACATACGCAACAAAAATTGCAAACAGGATATGCAAAGCTATGAAAAACTAAAAGGGGATATACATAATGACGACAATATCAGACAGGATATATACTAACAAGAATAATAGCAAACTGGACATAAACAACGAGAGCAATTTCAAGGAGGACTATCAAACAGGATATACACAATCATAACTGACACACGAGATATGCACAACGATGGTAAAGTCATGCAGGATTTAAACAAAATAAAATGAAACTGTTAGCAAACTGCTTATCCACTAGAGAGCCTGTGTAATAGAATGTAAGTTGGCCTGACGTTTCGATCCTAGCAGGATCTTCTTCAGAGGCTAAATGACAAGTACAGTAACAGAAGGGACAAAAACACGCACAGAAAACGAAAACAGACAGGTTAATGAGCACGGTGAACACAATGAGATAGATGAAAGGGGATTAAAACAACGATGCAATTATTCAGAGAGGACATAACACAGCGACGACAATAGCAAACAGGATATGCACAAAGACGACAATATCACACGGGATATACGCAACGATGACAATAGCAAACATGATATACACAAACATAGAATTAACAAACGGGTTATACACAACGATGGCAACATCAGACAGGATATGTAAAGCGACGAAAATATCAAACAGGATATAACACAACGACGACAGTACCAAACAGGATATGCACAGGAACAATTTCAAGGAGGAAATTCCTAACAGGATATATACAACGTTGACAACATCAAACAGGATATACACTACGATGATACTATGGCTGAGCCTTCTTGATTTTATTCTCGGGGAGTTCAGCATAGCTCCACCACCCCTCCCCTTTCATCCTATAAGTATACGTGGTTACTCCCCCAGATCATTACGCTTTTTAAGTTGTAGGCCTTCCAACTTTTCTTAGGAAACCTTGACGGTTTCATAACCA
The DNA here is from genome assembly GCA_000934455.1 of Apostichopus parvimensis. Classification (NCBI taxonomy): domain Eukaryota; kingdom Metazoa; phylum Echinodermata; class Holothuroidea; order Aspidochirotida; family Stichopodidae; genus Apostichopus; species Apostichopus parvimensis. The sequence goes on along the minus strand of KN883410.1, from coordinate 49,166 downwards.
CTTTAATTTGGCTATATAGTACATGTGATGTTGAAGGACTAAACTAATAGGTTAGGTTTTTCAGGTCCCTTATCTTTCCTGTAAACAATCGAATATATGGTAATATCATACTGCGGCTTAAAACGTCATCAGCATTGCCCCAAAATTTGCTAGTAAGTCAAATTATGGTAACCGATGCTCTGATTTCATCCATTTTTTTTTACTGACACGCGCAATGCCCTTTACCTCATCGACACATCCAATTGCACCCTCCTAAATGTATGTGAATCCTCTATAATATCAGAAAAGTAATTTTGATAACTTTTAGCAATGTTGATTTAGTGGGACAACATATTACGGATGACCATTAATGGTCGCCTTCTTCACGAACTTGCAACTATTTTCTGTTGTCTTCTTTATATAATATGTAGTAAGAAGGAAATGCCAAGATGATGTGAATGCATCGTCCGTTGTTTTATTCTATACGACAATATGACAATGCGGATGGAAGGGCCCGGGATGGTGTAATGTCTGCGATTAAAGGTATGTTGTATCGGCCCCAAATATGCTAGATATTCAAATATGGTCACCTTTGGTCAAAATTATTAGACTGTTTTTTTATTAAAACTCCTTGAGGAATTTGTTCTCACTGGGACATTCAGTCATCTTGTGTGTTCCTTAAAAATGTCTGAGAACAATTTGGAGAGTAAAGACCTCCAGGAAAGTACTTTTTGAAAACTTCTAGCAATTACAGCGTGCTATAATTTAGGGCCTATACTGACTACCTTCAATGTAATATTACCGACGTTACCTCAGCTACACAGTTATGTATGAAGCAAAAGTGAATATTCTTACTACCTTTCGATCCCCCCCCCCCCCCCCCCCAGCGTCCATACAGTCAGAGGGGTGGATCCCCCCCCCCCCCCCCCCCCCCCCGCAAAAAAATGCTCTTTTTTTTGTCCTACCTTATCCGGCCCATTATTGAGACTATCCGAGTCCGACATCTTGGCTATTATTTAATCTTCAAAACTCCTTTTTCTTTTATCGTATGGTATATAAATCGTTTGACAGTTATATCCCTAAGTATAGCTTTGTTCCAATTGTCACTTAAAATCTCGTTTGGTTTCACCGTCCCCGTCGGTATTTGGCAGTTTAGTTTGCACAAAAGTAACTTCGAAGATCTGTTCCCTGGCAAGATAAATGACAGGCGAGGTATGTCTCAGCTCTGCGATGTCGTTGGTTACACGGTAAAGGGTGTGTCCCTGGTGTTGGATAACAGGTTGAATGTAAAACGCTACCACCCTCTTGCACCAAATTGTTGATAATTAGATTTACTTTACTACTGCAGTTAGTGATTTAGTGCTAATCATTAACAGACGAACTGTCGCTTGATATTTTATAATCAGGACAAACGTGTCTTTCAATACAAGGCTTATGCAAGGAAAGCTTATCTTGATTCCCATTTTCTTTTTTCTATTTTTGTTACTGATTAATTACCTATTGTCTACTAGGTAAGTTTCATGTTTTCGTGGAACAGGTCTAACGTTAATCTAATGGTAGATTTGACGTGATGTATAATCGTAACTGGTTAGGACGACGTGCGGAGTTGACAAGCATAAACAGTGTTATCATTAGCCACGAATTGGCCTTTGTACCTAACTGGGTATTAAGGTAAATAATGTGTTGCGCTGTGGGTTTAACTGATAGCTAAAATCTCTACCGTCTACTCGTTTTTTTGTTTTTTTGTTCAGTAGCCCACATGAAGGGCTTTTGGTCATGCATCATAAACAGGTGGCAATATCAAAATAAGCGACTGATTTATAGATTAAACATTTAATACGTTATAAATATACTCAGGTTTAATCCCAAAAAATGAGAGTGCGTCACATTGATCACTCTTTCGAAGACTAGAATCCAGTCCTTCTGAGAGTCAGTTCTAGTACATATTGCTAGTTTTTGAGAGAAAAATAGACCCTAGACTAGTTTAGAGCAAACTTTGTAATATGTCGCTCTTGGATACAATAAGAGTGAATGTAACTCCCAAAAAAAGTGACCATCCTATCCACTGTCAAAGAGTGAATTCTCAAAATGTGGCTGACTAATAAAAAGAAAACAAGTATATATACTGGACTAGATTAACTAACGTAATCTCTTTATAAACCGTATCTTCAATTAGAATTATAATATTCTCTTTCTTTTACAAGATTCCTGATACATGGTCGATATACCATAGGCGTACACTTAGGCCTATATACCGACAGGCCCGGTTCTTTTTTTACTTTTTTTGTTTCTTAACTTTTGTTCTTTCTTTCAAAATACTGAGAAAGTTTTATGCTTGAATGCAAGCTGGTTCCTTTCAAAGACAATCTAAATAATAAAATTTGCCCTCATTAAAGAAATTTAAATTCTGCACCCCCCCCCCCCTCCCGTACTCTTACATAAAAAGATAAAGCATGTTTTAAACATATAAGCAACTTATTTCCAATAGATAATTCGGACTAATGTAATATCTCTTATAAATATCAGTTTTGCGTCCTTTCTTCGAATTTAAGAATAATTTAAAATGATAATAGGTCTTCCATTAGTTTTGGTAACCATTTTTAAAATATTAAATATTGTCACATTTTCGATTTGTTTTCAAACTCACCATGTTTATATCTGATGTAAGTTTCTCTAAAACATCCACAACGGGTTCACACGGAATATATTCGTTTATTATTATTATTATCTATTTATTTATTTTATATTGAAAGCCGTTTCGGAATGACAACACGTAAACTATAACGGTCAATATAAACTCATTTATGGTTGCTAATCTTGATTTGCTTGTATATTACAACTAAAGCATTTCTTAGCAAGAGTTGTGTGAACTCTGAAACGGATTGTAGAGTGACGTAATTTTCGAAATTGTCGTAACTATCGTAACCTTTGACCCAGGTCAATATATTGTTCTCTATTACATGGTTCGAAACACCTATGTGGGTTTTGTTTATTAATGAATATGGAGGGATATGCAAAATAATCGTGTTTTATATCAAATAATGATGCAAAAGAAATAATTTTCAGGCTCGAAAATTTCAAATTAAAGCTCTCTTCGCATTACATCATTTTGAAGTCGTTAATTTATTCGACGTCAAACATACCCTGTTGGGATACAAGGTAAACAATATTTGTAACTCAAACTTAAAAAAAAAAGTTGATTTACGAAATTGTTTCTATGTCTCTTTAACACGATCCCAAACTATCATTTGTTGGTCAACATTCAATCACTGATGCGAATGTGTTGATACACTGTCAATTAATAACATAACAAAACTATTTAACATGTTGCACCGACAAACCAACACAAACGCGAGCCGATTCATTATTGTTGATAGAAAAAATGACACAAAGTGCCAATCATAGATGCGTTTGTTTAATGTGGAATCGAACTTTGCCCTTAATTTAGCCTCTTAAAAGTTGAGAACTTTTGAAAGTCAAAGATGAATGATAATATAGCTGAGTCTTGTACAATACGTGTCAAGAATTGGACAAAGTGAGCTGAATGTTTGATTTCATATGTATTAAATATAGTACAGTGTGTATAAAAATTATCAATTTATGTTATTGTTCTTACCCTTTCTATAGTCTTGTATTTGCCAGGGCGGTGAGTACAGAGGGAGTGTACACCCCCCCCCCCGGGGCACCTCCATTTCAACCCCAAACCCAAATTTCGTGTAGACCTAAGTATAGATCTAATTACTAGCTTAAAATATGTTCCAGAAGCCACCATTTGACGTCCACGGTTTTATAGTAGGGAGGACCCCCCCCCCCGCCCTCCTCTCACGTCATGGGAATTGGTTCAAACAACCCCCCTTTATAAAATCATGGATCCGTTCCAATTTTCTTTACCTTGCCTTGTATTGTATTGTATTGAATTGTATTGCATTGTATTATTTTGTATTGTTTTGTTTTGTATTGTTTTGTATTATTTTGTATTGTTTTGTATTGTATTGTATTGTATTGCATTGTATTGTTTTGTATTGTATTGTTTTGTATAGCACGGCATTATATTGCCTTGCCTTGCATCGCATCGTATTATGTAACCACATAAAGTCATGATCATTTATCAAGTTGCCACTACACTTAAATGTAAAACTACAGTATGGAAATGTTCCCCCAAAGGTAATGAGGGTGGTATGGAAGAGCTAACCATGCGTATACTCCGGATTTGTGACCTGATTAATTCACTGTGGCTTCGGCTTTGAGTACAACGTTTCTGTACACAGGCTGTCGTGTTCCACGAATCTATATAGTAGTTACCAACTTTGCGATCCGCGTTATAGTCATTGCCGATTTTGCAATCCGCGGTCGCCATCACAATTTTGTTTTCGGAAAACCCAAGAAGTTTGGTTATGACCTTCTTGCGACCAGTATTTACACATTTCAGTATTTCCAATGAGTTTTAAGGATGTATGGTAGCCCGACCTTGCTGATAGCACGTTCTCTAGTTTAACACAGATATTTGCACATTTATGATCGACAGGTTTATTGCATCTTGTGGACTTACTTATATCATCTCTTTAAGCAACTGCCCCTGGTTTTATTATAGTAGTAAACTTGTTTAAATATTTGTCAATCACGACAGAGTGTCCAACAAGTAGATATCTGGGCCTGTTTGTCCAACAAGTAGATACCTGAGCCGGTTATCACACACTTAACCCAACGGATATAAACGTTTGGTATAGTACTGTGTATGATAAGTTTCCCACAGCTTTGTTTTTACGGGTAGATAACGGTGAATCACATGAAAGTATTACACATCGAATGATGTGATGTTTCGACACTTATACAAGAGTTTTGTTTTTGTACATTCTTACCATTAAGAGAAATGAAATGTCGCCCTCAGTTAAGATAATAAAGTGTCCTGCCCACTGGTTGACTGGTTGTCACTACAAATTGTTGACATGATCATCATGATCGTCGTCGTCATCGTCGTCGTCATCGTCATCATCATCATCACGATCGTCATCATCGTCATCATCGCGATCGGCATCGTCATCGATATCGTCATCATCATCACGATCGTCATCATCGTCATCATCATCATCACGATCGTCATCATCGTCATCATCATCATCATTTTCATCATCACCATCGTCATGATCGTCATCATCATCATGATCACCATCGTCATCATCGTCACCATCGTCACCATCGTCATCATCCTCATCACCATAGTCAGCAATCTTCATCATTATTATTATTTTAAAAAATTGTAAAACGCCAACCATACAAAGGAGTAATCAAAGGCGTTTTACAAATGCAAATAATACTAAACGAAACAAATCAAAACCCAAACCATACAAAATCAAAACACATTCGTTGTTGAATAACATTAATAAACTGAGCCCTATGCATCTGATTTTGAAAAGTTTCGCTCAGAAGAGGACACTTCTTATTTCTCAGACAAACGATAGCGTTTAGGTATTGTGTTGAGATTCCCACACTCACGCGGTGCGAGTTACCGTTACAAGATGACTTAGCAGAATTATTCTCGATATATTATGGTCCAAAATGGAAGAAATTTATAGCGTTAGTAATATTTCTGTTACTATTGCGATATTCAATATATTGAGCTTTTCAAATTTGCTAAATATCAGTAATGCTCCTTTAAGCTAATCTGGTGATGACGTCGGCTCCTCAGAACATCTCTGAATATTCATTTTAATCCACTGTTTTATCAATGTTAATAACTCAACGAAAACATGTTCTTTTAGCTTCATATACTCAACAGAGTAACATTGGATTACACTCAATTCCATTCATCTTTGAAAAAGTTGTAATAAATTGTAAACATGTCATTTGAGGACATATTTGTTTTCCATTAAATATTGCGTTGCATCTGAGGAACTGACCTCATAGTAGGCCTTTGTGTGGTAGACTATAACGTCCAGTCACTTCAACTAATGGATCGATCGGCTGTTTAAAGGGTCATTTCTCAAAAAATTAAAAGTGATATAGGAATACAACCTGGACTGATGGAAGTGTGTTTTTTAAAATAAAGTTTTGTGCCTTAAGTTATCCTTGAACAGAATCAAGAAATAGCTAAGAAAAGTTTACGTTTTTCTTTTTCAAATTTATCAAGTTGCGATGTAGTTACGGCTAATTATTCGAAGTGTTTGCAAAGCAGACAACTTGAAGTACGTGAGACTGAATATTTAATGTTTTGAAGTAAACTATTAATTGCTCCGCTTTAATGATAATATTGATTCGCTAGTTAGATTAATGGGGTATACGTGCACCTGATGGGAACTTTTGAAGGCTGCATGAGAAGGTTAAAGGGGTTCAAAGTTCAAACCAATACAAAAGACAACGACAATCAACACGTTGGTATTTGCTCAAGGTAACGGCCCCTCTCCGCTCCTTTGTACCCCCCCCCCCTCCCTGAACCTGTAAACCAGAGATACCTGCAAACCAGATATGCTTGGTAAACTCGATTTGCTTCGGTGCAGCCGTTATGTAAGATGTTATGTTGGACGGTTATATATACGCAAAATATGTTACCTATATGTGTAAGTGACTGGAATAAATGCTAAACAATAAACTGTATAGTTATGGGAATGTCATTAAGGTATATCGGTTCCCTATTTGCCGTTACATAAACGTTCGTTGGTGTTTACCAAACGTTTTACAAATTCAAGATAAACGACATTCAAATTATCTCCGAATTATCTGATAGAGGTTGAGAATGTTTAAAAGACATTTTATTTTTAAGTAAACAAGTATATGTTTGTTTTGCAAACACTGATACGACCTATGATCGAATTGAGTTGATGTTCGACAGATCTGTTTGAGTTTCAGGGTGAATCATTGTATCACATGACAATGTCAAATGTAAGCAAGTACGTATGAGGGAGGGGGGGGGGTGGGGAGGAGCCCTGTAATGATAAGTTTAAGTTGCAAGGGCTATCAGTCGCGGACCCAGGGGTGTGAGGCGTTCACCACCCACCCCCCCCCCATTTCCTTTTTTCAACCCAACAAATAATGCAAAGTAGTTAATCGCACAACCTTATGTTTTCACCTATAATTATAGCCCTAATTAATGTTAAATATGCCTCAGAATACCTCATTTCACGTCTATGATTTTATTTTCTTCTGGAGAAGATACCCCCATCCGCATGGAAGTCGGCGTGAACCGACCTCATGGTCACGTACTCCCCCCCCCCCCCCTTCACCCTTTCTTTGCAAATCCTGCATGGGTATATTCTCATCGCGCCATAACCTCTCAACTTTCCGTGGTCATGCATTGACCTTCTATATGTATGTATACAATCGCCTACTTCATTTTTCTGGTTATAACCTTTCATAAAATTCCATTTAGTCAATCAAACCAACTTTTTCAAGTAGTCCGGCCTATGAAAGCAATAAATTTAAAAAAGAATCGTATAGTACAAAGTCTTAGCAATGCTAATACAACACGCATATCGTTGACATACCGTATAATGCGTTGAGTAATTTGAAGAAAATGTGGAGTGTTGATAGTTAAAATGATCAAAGGTTCAAGAGATTTGTACCTCCTTAAGTTTCACGTTTCCTTTGCGTACTTCGTTCCAGGCGCGTAGCCAGGTGGGCGAAGGGGGCGACCGCCCCCCCCCCCCCTTGAGCATATTTGTGGTATGTTTTTATGATATCGCTAGTAATTTCAAAATAGAAAATGATTAGATGCAACTTACAAGGCCTGGGAAGTGCCATTTCCAGGATCTGGGAGGCATTTTCGGCCAAAATTTTCTTCTACGCTTCGCGCCAACTGATGGTGGCGCTACGCTTAGATAGTTTGCAGAGCCATATGTACGGCTCTGATCAGTGGCGTAGGAAGGTACTTTTGAGTGGGGGGGGGCTGAAGACATGGCCGGCCTGGGGGAGGGGTCTCTTTTTGGATTTTTTTTGCATTTCCAGGTGGCCTCAGATGCAATTTGGTGCAATATAGCACACTTCAACACCATTTTGTAAATAATTTTGCATTTTCACCTGGCCTTAGATGCAATTTGGTGCTCCAAATGAGATTTTTTTCTCATTTGGAAATGAAAAAGGGGTTTTCTGACTTGCGGAGCGGGGGGGGGGGCGGAATGATACTTCCGCCCCACCATATTTTTCACTGGGGGGGCTGGCGCCCCCCCAGCCCCACCGGTTCCTACGCCCTTGGCTCTGATAGTTTGCCTACAGGTTCGCCCCTCCCTTGGCAAATTCCTGGCTACGCGCCTGCTTCGTTTTATTTTTTGCCGTCGCAGCTTGCCTGAGAAAATATGATCCTTTCCAAAATGGAAAAATAGGACCCTCAAAATTCGCTCAATTTAAACCTAACCAAATTACCACAGCAGACCACGTACGTAACTTAGCCTATCATTTGCATGTACGAATCGGGCAGTATTGATTTTTATATTGTCATGAACTGTTAAGGCTTAATTCATGCTCACTGGACCAATTTGGATAGGAGGGGGGGGGGGAGGGGGGAGAGACACAAGACTTCTAAGGCTTGTTATGGAATATTTTTTATAGTATATTGTTTATTTGATTTTCCACAGATAATAAATATATAAATGTGGAGGGAAGTCCTCTAAAAAGTCAATACAGGCTTAACAAAGTAAAGGACTCCCAAAGAAAAAAAGTATATACATAAATGAAAATAAAATTAATGCCTTAATTATATATAGTAAAATATTATTGGCCTACTAAATTTAAGGGATTTTGTTTTTAAGTAATATCATAAAGAGGGTTCAGTGAGGTTACTCGGGATTTAATTGTTAGCCATTCTTTCTGTTACGTAATTTGATTTTCAAGGTGTGGTTAATTCCTCGTTATATAAGTAACACTCGTCCCGGATGTCAAATGAGTGTTCCTATCGTATTGACCTACAAAGTGATAAGAATGTAAGAGAGGGCAATGTATGAGTATAGGTGATGGACCCACATGCGTATTATTACCATTTTTCTGTGTATACTAGCTACAGTGTGATGTGCTGGTCTTAATCTTGTATGTCACGTTACAGTTACAGCCTAGGCTATAGTACGTAGGCCTAGTGTATACAGTTCTGCACTTGTTCAAATGAAATGAAGTCCAGCATATAGTAAACATCCGCAACATAGCAGTTATAAAAGTTTGCCCAATGGGGGGTGGTGGAGGGGGTCATTGCATTCATTGTTGTTGCCTACATTAATTTTAGACTTTGCCCAATAAATCCTCATCCCCAAAAAATCCAAATAAACGGTGTACAAAAAGTCAACGCAGTGTAAGGTATGAATTCAACATAGTATAGAGCACGTCTCTAACAAGACCCGAAAAGGGAAAATGTCACTGAAAATTGAACTTGCAAACTTTTCCTCCATTTTACATGTCACTGCGCTCAAATCTGTCTAAAAAACGGAAAATTTTAAATTTAGCACTTTTTGCTCTTAGCTTTAGCACTTAAATTTAGCACTAAGCCACATACCGGTCTGCGAGGAGTGCCCTTCATCGCTCGTGGCTACCATCGTGAGAGGAAGAAGATATATATTTCTCTATCAGTAAGAATGAAGTTAGATTTAACATCAGTGATGGTTTTTACTCCCGCGCGGCGACCAACTTCTTTTTCTTCCTCACCCGCATATCAACTCATTTTAATTATGCTGTATTTTTCATCTGTCGTTCATTTCTCTTTCTTCCTTTACTGTCTTTATTATACATGTTTTTTATTATACATGTCAATGCAACTATGTAGTGCCAACGCAGAACCTTCTTAGACATTCTTTCCGGGAGACTGCCCCCCCCCCTTTGTTGGAGCATTCCCCGCCCCCACCCCTTCTAGTCCTTCAAAGTTAAGATATTGATTCAAACTGAGGGAAATCAATAATTCTGATCTACAAGCCAAAGTAGGTCAAGTTTCTCACTATTATATTTCTACCCGATTTTGCTGTGTTTTGTGGAAAATTGTACAATATGATCACATGGTCAAAATTGCCTTACACCCACACCCCCCCCCCCCTTTCCCTGTCAATTCAAAAAATAGCTCTGTACCAAGGGATGTCAGCTCATTCAATATACCAACAACACTGCATCAGATATTAGGATTGGTTTATATCTATATTTTTATATATTATATTATTTTTATATATTCTATCTCCAGTTAACAAGAAAGTAGAATATAGAGAATAAAACTCAGTTGCCCTTCCTTCCTTCTTTTGAGATAAACCCACTTCCAGGTAAAATGGTTGATATTCTTAAAGAAAACAGTATACTGGAATGGCAGAGGAGAAATGAATCGACGGGGGGGGGGGACCAAGACTTCGAGAGGCAGTGGCATTCAGTTCTTTTGATTTGAGGGGACAAACCACAAAATTACTTAGAAATCTCCGTATAAAATTGATCCGTACAATTAATTTCTTTGTGATTATGTATTTAAACGTTTTCCAACAAAAAGCATGTTTGAACGTACCAATTCGGCACTTAAGAACAAAGGGTACTTTTGCCAATATTACAAAAAGGGTTCTTTTAATAAATTTGTGCCTTAGAATCTTTATTACCTCCCCTCTTCCACAGCATCAGTGTGTTTTACATTCAGAAGGCTGAGGACTCTATTGTTTTTTTTTCCATTGTTCAGATCCAAATAACCTAACCTTAACAATAAACCTTAACATTGGAATTCTTCTGAGGATGTGGTGATTCCTTTCAAATGACATCTGAGGACTCTTTTTGTTCAAGTCAAGTGAACACACACACAAACAAACCAGTGGTAATTTGGTATGGTCAAGTTTAATGGCAAGCCTTGAGTCTAATCTTCTCATTTCGTGTTGTCTTTCATATTTGTTTTTAAAGGCATCTCTTTCATATTTCTTGTAAATTCATCTTCTCAGTAGAATCACTTGATCAACTTTCTCATAATAGATAAAGAGGAGCTTCTGTAACCTGATCCAAAATGATTCCTGAAACAAGCATAAAGAAAAATATGATTCGGCAAAGAAGAATATAAATGCATAGGATAAGGGAGGAGGGGTGTAAGGGAGATGGGGTGTAAGGGAGGGGGTGTATGGGAGGAGGGGTGTGAGGATGTGAGAAGTGGCATATTTAGAGTCTCAATCTGAAGGAGGGGGGTGGGTGTTTCAGCTTTTGGAAACAAAATGTTGGCAACCGAGCACACCATAAAATGCCAATGGGGGGGGGGGGGGGGTTGGGGGAGTTGGGTGTGGATTGCAGGTTGTCCTAATTTGTCATCTTCTCTAAGTTCGTTCTTTGGTCTGTCTCTCCTTACCCTCACCTCCTCCAGGTCTTAACACTTACTTCACTGTATGACTTTATGATATATACAATACCCCCTGATGAACCACTGCAGTGTACTAACGTAAAACAAGTCTTCTACTGTACAAGTCCATCATAACATTAATTTGTACCCGAATTCATGCACTGCTATGACTTTCGTAATAAGCACATAATCCATACATATCCCGCTGTGAACCTAATATCATCTCTTTCAGTACTGATCAGCATAATCTTCAATTGTATTAGAACAATAATGCAGTCCAAACAGTCCAAATTTGGGGGATTTTGGAATGGCAGAAGAATTCCCAAAAGTCAGGTTGAACTGCCAACATGGCACAAATACAATCTGATCTTAAAACAAAGACCATCCATACAGTAGAAGTCTTTGTCATCATATATTGTAAACTGCTGCGATCTTCAAGTTAAAATCAAGTGAATCAACTTACAAATGGACAAGATGACTATCCTAACTTTAAACATAAGCAAACCAGAAACTGACTGTTTTGACAACATTCTGGGGAAGGGGGAGGGGGGATGCAAAGAAATTATTTCATGATTACACATTTTTTTTTAAACCATTAAAGATTATTGACTACTCACCAATGATTTAAGTAATGAAATAACTGGTACAACTGTTGTCGCTCTTCGAAGCCAGCTGCTTTGGGGATGAGTTTGTGATACGACGAGAAGAACGAACTGGAAAATCCTCCGAACATGGTAGCGATGCCAAACTCATATTCAGAGTGTCCGTAGAAACAAGCTGGATCATATATCACTGCAATAAAAAGACAGATATCATCTGAAAAGTTTCTCAAAACAATGGAAAAGACCTAAGCAATTTATCGCTAAAAAAAAAGGATTCGAACCAGTGACCTCTGGGTTACAAGCCCGGCACTCTATCCACCGATCGATCAAGCCCTTAGTTAATGGTGATCTCTAAATAGCCATTTCTTGAATGGGGGGGGGGGCGTGGAGGTGCCAGTCACAAGCCACAGTACCTTGCATAACTTGTTACCAGGGATCTCTCACCCAAGTTTTGTTTGATAAAACCCAGAAGGTGGCAGGGAAGGTATATCAAGAGAAATACAGGTTTTTTCATGTAAATTACACATAAAGTATTAAAATGGAAAAATGACTGGGAAATTATCAGTAATGGTCAAGAGCAAAGAAATTTATGACTAGAACAGGGATCCGGACCAGTGACCTCTGGGTTACAATCCCTGGGTTTAGAATTCATCCATGATTCAATATCTGCGTGGATCCAGGAAAGTTTGTTTGCCTTTAGGAATAATGATCAAGTTTAGCATCAGTTTCTTTGAGATTCTGCTGTAGGAAAAACCAGTTTCATAATCACATCGCTGTGGTAGTACTGATCATGTGATATAACCAGAATGCAAATATGCATTGTGGTTTCGAAGATGTAACATGAGCATTTGATCAGTGATATAAAACGACGATAGCAGAGAATCAGAAGAGTTCATAGAAACAACTGTTGGCTTTTCATGCACATTGACTGTGGTAGTACTGAT
>KN883410.1:16959-33160 GCA_000934455.1 Apostichopus parvimensis | reverse complement strand
AACTTTATTGCAAATTTCCTGAGTGACGAATTTGTATTTTTCTCCCAAAATCACGCAACTAAATGGCTGCTATCCAGCCTGGCAAGTGCCATCTCCAGCCATCTGGCAGGTATTGAAATCTGAAATTTTCTTGGTACGCTGCGCGCCAACCGATGGTGGCGCTCCGCTTAGATAGTAATCATGGTCGGAATACTCGAATCGATTACGTCCCCCCCACGTTTCAAATCGGATTGACGCCCCTGTCTGTGGGTAACTACCCCCTACCATCCTCAGCCAGATTTGTTGCACCACTTTCAAGAGCCAATGCCACAGACGATGTGTCTCCTTAAAGGGTAAAATAAATTTAGATTCTCATTGGTGTAAATTTTGAAGAAGTCAGAAAGGAAGTTTCCATCAATAATAATAATAGCTACATCAACATGAAAGAATATTAAACGGAAAATTTTTCATTGCCATTTTGATATTTATCCCATTATTTTATGTAACCTAGGCCTACCGTAGTCACCATTAGGTCAATGTTTGCACAAGAGAGATATCTTGTAACTTTAATGCAGAGGCTCATGAAAATGGCTGAATGCTATCCCAAAATTGACACAAGAAGTACATATCATAAAAGGACTAATAATAACACCTCACATTGTAAAAAGTGTTAATTAGTTACCTGGCTCTGTTTCTAGTTCTCCTACATTGCCACCCCAGAGATCACCATGAAGGAGGGAAGGAACGACCTCCACTCCTTCGAATAAATGCGGAATCTGTCTCTGGAGTTGAGGCCAAAGTTCACGTGCTTCTCTGTCACCGCATTTTTTCTCAACCATGTCCATTTGTTGTCCAAGCTTCTGATTAGTGTAAAAATTCTGAAAGCCAAAAAAAGTGAAGAAATCCAATTCTTCAGTTAATTAAACCATACATGCTAGTACCTGTAAAAAGAATCACGGACCTTTGTTATGCATATTCATCAAGTTGACAAGCAGCGGTGTAATGTAATTGGGTCATCTGGTCAGGAAATTCTGAAATGGACCAACCGTAATTTTAAATTTTGAATGCATCTTCCTGGTGCATATAAGCAGCAGTTCAAGGTGAAAGGTCACCTGGTGAAATCATGATATTTTTGTGTACATTCTGCAATCCTAGTAAAATAGTGCAATACAAGCGTTTGTCTTCTATGTTTGACAACATACACTGTTCCTGTAAACACAGCAGTGACACATCCTAACAGGTCATTTTGTAATGAGCCAGACATGCCCCCCATGGGGACCATTTCTAGCTATCAGTTCTTCATTTGGTGGGAGCTAGACCAGTTTTGAGAGAGACAGTCATATATATGTATACTGTGGAGATGCAGTGGAGTTTGATTGTACTTTTATTATTTACTTCGCTTAATGCCTACCTGTCTCCTCACAACCTCAGCACTTTCATTCTACATTTGTGCAAAATTCCAAAAGTTTACTGGTTCGAATATTTACGGGTGACAAGCTTACCTGTCGCCCCACAACCTTAGCACTCACAATCTACCGTGCCTAGAATGAACCGGTAACCTTTTAACACTGTGTGCCTTCTATGTCCGGACCCTTCTGGTCAATGCCCTCCCTTCTCATTCTACCACTCAAAGTGCTGAGACATTCATTTCGCTCATCACTCGTACATGTTATCCAAATCATGGAAGTTTTGGAATTTATGCAAAGATGCACCGTTTCTAACCATGCATCCCTTCCCACATTAACCATTAATTACTGTTTATAACTGGGAAATATGAAAAATCTGACAATGATAATGAAAACTATATTTCAAACAGCAAACTAACCAACGTATTGAAGCAGCATATTAGGATAGCCATAGTTACCATGCAATCTACTCACATAAATGAATGTTGCAGTTTTGCCCCACATCAATGTGTACTTGTATGATAACACATTAAAAGACTTCTTCAAATTCTCACAATTCTCTTCATATTGTGATCCACAACCGTTTCTTAATTTGTGATTTAATAGATCCACAGCTCTTTGTAACCTAAAGGTCTGTACTTAAGCTACGAAATCTGCCGCCTTCATTGTGTTTAAATTTAAACACCGACTTCGAAATAATTAAGATCTATTCAATGGATAGAAAATCACTAGATGGCATAATTATACAGAGTGGTAATTTGAGAAGTGAATCTTTATGTCAAAAAAATGAGAATTTCAGCCAAAATTTTATATTGTCCATTTGAAATTAAAGAGAGTTCTTTTTGTTTCTCTTTACTTCATAAAATTACATATATTCCTATCGATTTCATGACTTATAAAAAATTATAAAACAACAAATAAAACAATTTTTCTCTTGTTCTTTTAAAAAATTTCTATGCTCTTAATTCACCTTTTTTGTTCAATTTTTTGCAGGATTTCCTGACCAAAAGAACATCATCAAAGCCTACAAAACATTTGGGGAGACATTTCAAGACATTAAAATGGATCAAACTCTCACCACCCAACTAGGGGACCAGCTGTTATCCTGAGGTAAGTACCCACAACATGTTGTCACAGGAAACCCAAAGTTGGAAACAGCACTATTTTCCTTTCTTGTTCCTGTATTTTCATCAAACTGACCTCCGACCCTCGATTCTTCTTTTTCTTCCTTTTGTTTTAAGCTGTTGTTGTGTAAATGTAACCTGAAAATAAACATAATGTTTTAAAAGTAAGCAGAGAAAAGTCTTAATAAATGAAAGAATGCTGATATCCACTTTCATAAGTCTGGTTTGCTCATCATAGACCAGTGTCCTTACGATACAAGGATATCATTTGTTCATTGATTCCTTTGTAGCATCTGGAAATTTGTGACCTTAGTTATCATAAAAAAAAATTTAAAAAAGAAAGAAAAGTGGTTGTATTTGAAAAGTTAACATGGTTTTTGCATTTTATTAGAAATCTAGCATTTTGTGATGCATATTAAATTCATGACTCCATGCACAATTTAGTTGCTTCTAGAGCATCTTCCATTTTGACTCTCAAATATGTTTGATTACTTCCGGCTGTTCTTAATATTAACAGTATTTAGATCTACCGGTAACAACTACTGCACTTAAAAGTCTGCAGCCAAATGTAGAAACAATAAGTCAAACACTGCTCCCAGTTAAGTCTGGATAACACCCCACCCCCCTCCCCTCACAAAGATCTTTGAAATGTCAGAAAGTACACCAGTTTGGATTATGAAATGCAATAGTACAACAAAGAAACACAACAAAAAATATAAAGGTGAAAGTTGTAGTTCGCTGCGAATTTTAACCATGGAACTAAATTTCCCATTAGGCTGTCCTTTCACTTTATTAGTAAAAGAGGTTTAATTATCCTAGTAGGGGGGGTGATGAGTAGGAGGGTGTGGGGGGATGAGTCGGGGGGTGTGGGGGAGGGCAGGACAATTTTGATATCCTTCTGTAAATTGAATCCCAATTTAGCAGTTGAGGTGGAATCATACCAGTAATAATTTTCGATTTATGTGCATGACTCTGACACTGTTGAACCTTTCCTCACCTACAACCCCCCCACCCCTATGCTCCCCTCCCACCCCTCCCCCTTCCTTACCAAACAAATGATTGATTTCTTGAGTCGGCCAAAGTAAGACCTACCTGGCCAGCTGCTCTCCAAGTTTGCCTGATTGGCTCCTCAAAGATTTTAGGTCCAAATGTTCCATGATAAAGACAGCACCAGATCCATCCGGATGGGAGCAAACTCTCAAAGGGTTTGGAACTCTGACAGTGTTTGTTTCTGTAATGGCTTTAAGACTTGCTTCCTCACCATCAAACATCTGCCTTGCCTTTAATGAAAGAGAGAATCAAACAGGTTAAGATAAATCCTCTTACACACTGCACACACTTCACTGTGCTCAGTATCTTAAGAAGCTGAAAAAAAGAGGGGGCGAAAGACTCCCAATTGTGAGCCTCACATTTTTGTCACTGCAAAAATGTTTCTTTTTCCTTTCTCTTTTTTGTATTTTTGTATTTTTTTTTGGCTTCTTAAATAATTTGGGGCTGATATCAGTGGTGTATAGCTTTAAGCACAAGAACCTAGTACAAAGTAACTTGTGTTAAACTGCAAAGTGAAAAGAAACACAAGACAGTCAGTAAATATACACTTATTTCTATCTCTAGTAATAGGATTTGTGCCCTGTGGAAATGACTACTGGTTGCATCTCTCATCCACAAACATTGTACTTTAGAATAGAAGCTTACTGAACTGGTTT
The DNA here is from genome assembly GCA_000934455.1 of Apostichopus parvimensis. NCBI lineage: Eukaryota > Metazoa > Echinodermata > Holothuroidea > Aspidochirotida > Stichopodidae > Apostichopus > Apostichopus parvimensis. Next base: position 28,945 of record KN883410.1, on the reverse strand, counting down.
AACCTAGTTATCATGCCATGTTAGACATATCTCAAGTATTAAGCAGATTTTTGTAAATTGATGTTGCAAAGAAACTTGCAGGTTATCTATCAGAAATGCTAGGATGACAGAGAAAACACAGACACCAGGGCAAACTAATACTCAGACTAACGTTTTATAATGTAAGCTGCTATATAGCCTATACTATGCTCAGAACTGACCATTGAGTGTTTGAATTATCCTGAAACTTAACTCTAAGGTTAAATCCAAGTAAAGGGGTAAAGAATGTATCAGTAAGCTGAATTAGCAAAATGGTCCCATTCATTTATAGGCCAGCCATGAGTTGGTCCGACTATAGAAAATACGATGGGGGTAGGAGTGTGGGTTCAATGCACTTCAAACATTTTAATTAACTAAACTTTATACCACATGTTTAATGCTGCAACCAGCGCTATATACGAGTCAATACATTGCAAACAACCTCCCAACCGGACTGGGCTACATTCAGCATGCAGGTAATTGAGTCGTAAGTCAAAATATTAGTAAACATAACTTAATAATAACAGTACTTACCTCAGTTTTCGTATTACTTTTGACAAATACTCTACCGTAATTGTCCGTCTCGTAACTACAGCCATCACTGATACAACCCCCACCAGCACTTCCGATCTTCTTCACATTTTTGCAACCAAGACTGTTCTTCAGAAATGTCTCCATTGCATGGACCTCGGCCACGTATAACCCAGGTACTGTACTAGATAAAGATGTTATTCGACCTAGCCCATATCAATGATAGTTGATACAGCGTATGTAGGCTGCTAGCCTAGCCTTACAACAGTTAGGTTAGACTTGGCCTTGTTCAGCGAGAAGCAAAACGAGCTAGCTTCGCTATAACTTCATTATACACAGTGACAACACTAATGCGAGGCATGAGATCACAATGAACTCGATCCAATGAAATAAAAACGTGTTGTTTAGGCTAATGATGAATGTTATGATGTTGTTGTTGATACTGACCGTGATCGAAGTCACGGGGGAATTTCCCTATAACATGAAGTTAGCATGCACACGTATCTCTCGATTTACTCGCAGATTCGCTCCTTACACCTAGGGGTGCACGTAACATAAACTACCATTGTCGTTATTACATGCTGTAAATATTATTGTCTGTTACGAATCTTTTCAAACCATAGTATTTCTGAATATTTGGAATATTCGGAATTTCGTTGAGACAAACCATTTGTACCTCAAAGATAGTTATAGGCAAGAGTTGAAAGATAAGTTCAGACACAGTCAAATCTTGCTATATCTATTGTCTTGATATTAATTGTCCACGTTGCCTATATCTCACCATAGGCAAGCTGGACAAGATCAAAACAATACCAGACCCGTCCACTACTGACGCATAAAACTATCTGATCATATTGGACGGCAATTACATTCAAAAAGACTCCCACCCTCCCTCCCCTCCCCCTCCAACCCGCCTCTCAGCTGTAAGTGATATGGTTGTGACGTCACGTTCACTTTGCTTCCATACTGCGACCTTGTTTGGAAAGCATACTCACTAGAACAATGGCCAGATACCCAGTGTACTAACGAAATCCACCCATAGACCCTATATGTTGAAACAATCATGCACGGGACTCCAAATCTATAGGCATTTTGCAAGTTCAGAACGCATAAAAATGGTTGCAATTTGTCCAATTTTGGCGATTCTATTCTCCTATGTCAAAAAAATCGGCAGATCTAGACCGTAGTTTAATTTCTTCAACTATGGAGATGCGTTATTGTCTGTGACAATATTTCACGTAGCTTCTATTGTAAATATTAAATCAATGATATGTTCAGTGTTAAGTTGTAATACTTCTGTAAATCATGCATGCATGCGATTATCTTGAAAAATTCACAAATATTTCGGTAAGAACATTTCAACTAAGTTTTGTGTTGAACTGTAAATTTTCCATGCTATGGAGAAAACAAAGACCTTTATTCTCAATTGCGATTATATGATGTCATCCAGGGGGAAGGAGCCGGGGGGGGGGGTACTTGGGGCACGTGCCCCCCACTTTTTCCAAAAATAGCAAATGTGCCCTACTGGCAAATAAAATATGCCCCTTAGATGAAGAACTGTCTTTTGGATATCTTAAGCCTTTGTTAAATTTAATATTTTATTTAATTATTTATTTTTAGTCTGTACATGCTATTTTAAAAATGGCATCCCATATCTTTGTGTAGCACGTTTAACAATAAACAATCTCAATATATAAAAATCAAAGTTGCAGCGCACCATAATAGTATTGATAGCATACTAACACATCATATATACTTAAGTGATATGGCCGGTGTGTATCGGTTTATAACATAACGAGTGGTGGTTGTGGAATGAGAAAGTGCCCTCTGATGTTGTGCCCCCCCCCCCCCCACACACACCTTTTGGAAGCTGATGTCATCACTAAGTTTTCTCTCGTAGGAATTTTCCACATTCACAACATATATGTATCTCCAAAATGTCAAATGCTATTAGGGTGTAATTTTGACCTATTTTAAGATGCAGAAATAATCCAACGATTGTGTTAAATAGTGACCTTAGGTCACAGGAAAACAAGGGTTACCTTGGTAACCTGACCGATTGCAAAATTGAGTTGAGTAACCAATTCTCTGTATATTGCATCAAATTTGCGCGAAATTTATACAACCAACCAAACGCACAATTTGCTGTGTATTGACGAATGTTTTCCCCGATGAAGATTATTCGGACTTAAACTTGTTACATTTTACAGTATTGTGACGGTAACACAAATTGCAGCTATTCCATACAAAAACACTTCGATTAGCTTCATATCACCTCTATGTATATGTTCACCATATATAACCTACGGTACTGGAGCTATTGATAAACAGGCACAACATATGTTATCTTGAAGCCAGAGAAAGAAGGGGTTGCTTTGTGAAATGTTTCACCTTAACGAATGCCACTTTCAAAAATAATTAAAAGGGTGGGTTTGTATCTGTGTGTTGTGGAGGGGGGGGGGGGGGGGGGGGGGGGTTGGAACGTCAGCGTCCCATCATACCTTTAATGGCGAAACTCTCTTCAATATCTTTCTAATTTGTGCAAGCAAGCACTTAGTTGTGATAGAAATAAGAACAAAGAAATATCAATGTAGTCAGTTTTTTAACACTTTATTTAAACACATCAAATCTTTTCGAAAACAGGGGTAAAAAATTGTTCCTTAATGTTCTTTCTTTGGGATACAAATTTTTGAAGCCAATATACAAAAGTTAATCTGCAAAAGTTAATATAAAAATGCATCTTATTGACCGCCGAAATTTGCGACACTGAGCTCAAATAAGGTATAGGAAATAGTTTATGTTAGATGTTTAATCAGGGTTTCGACTTTCTTTTGCGTTTCCACCTGATTAAAGGTCATTTTGGCCCAGATTGTTGCCCATTTGGCCCATATTGGCCCAGATTTTAGATTGCTAAAACTTGACTGTTTTCAACTCAAACACAAAACAAACATTCCTGTTGTTTCTTTCTGTATCTGTAAATTACTTCCAGACATTGATGCGTTTAAATAAGACAATTAAATGATTCAATGAAGAAACATCATTTTCTGGTTGGTCGTAGTAAAGGGCTTGTTGAAGTTAGAACATGTGTGACCATTATTTTATATTCTAGCATATTTGGAGCCAATACAGATGACCTTTAACCCTAATGCAACCTGTTAATGTAATAGAAATGTCTGCCAGACGAATTAATCTCTTCATGACCGAATTGTTCAGATTTCTCTGAGTGGAAACATCCTGGAACAATCACTGATTGATAATTACTTGCAATTTTTTTAGGGAGAATGGCTACATTTCTTAACCAATGGGTTTTTAAGGGTGTAAAGTTCTTCTAAAGATATGGGAAGAAAATGGAAAGATCATAGATTAATTTTATCCTGCCAAACTAATACATCAAAACAGAATTTGAAATGATTAAGTCATTATATCCTTGAATCCCTGGGGCAGCATTTTCATTTACAGTATCGTGCTAAAATATGACTTTCATCCTATATACTAAATATTATTATCATAACTAACGTTGCATTAGTTGCAAACAGCCTCTATTCTGCTATTCATGTCGTGTTAAAGACACGTGACTACCACCAGCGGAATTCACATTCCTAGGGGTAACGTTACTCATCTCAACCCCCGGCATGCTTCCATTCACCGCAGGATCGGTACTATGGAAGGGCACACCGCCATCAATACCGGGTAACCCCGATGTTACAGCACTCATATAATCTGAGTAGCCGCCTCCTTGGCTCTTCGCATCGTCCTTTCCAGCATAGAGGTCTTGCTTAACCAGGTTCCCCGAGGGCGCAACCAGTGTCACCGAGGGCGGTGGTGGTTGCGAACTCGAGCTGAGACCCGCATACGGGTTAGCCATTGAATACGAGGGAGGTGGAGGCAACGGTGCCCCATATGGTGGGGCAGCGGACGGGTAGTATCCTGGTTGGGCCACCGGAGCAATCTGTACTGTGTGTGTTGGTTGTACGTGTTGCATCTGAATGGGCTGAGGCTGGGGCTGAGGCTGGGTAACCCGGGGGTTTGCTGGCGCCTTCTTTGTATGCGTCATTGTAAAGATGACGACTACAATAAGGATGATGAGAACCACAATGAGGACAAAAACGACCAGGATACCCACTACCACCCAGATGATAACCTCTGTAAGAGAAATAAAACAAATTAATAATGAATTAATTGGAAGATTCAGGTATATATAGCTTTATTTGTTGCTAAATAAATCATTATCAACTCTACTAGTTTAATAGTAAAACATTTAAAGTAACCACAGATAAATACCATCAGTCAAAATAGCCAAAAATAATAGCCTAAATTTACCAAACAGTTAAACGTTGGCTCTATGGACTATGTTCACCTGTTTTTTTTTTATTTACTTTTTTTTTATTAATAGCATTGCCTCTCTCTAAAACTGAAAAGAGCGGCATTTTACTATGCTGAAAGATTGCCTCGTCCTGTATCTTCTTTCTCAGATCCGCATCTCCCCCTCCCTCCAAATCCTCTACTGAACCCCCGACCCTCCTCCCCCCCCCCCCCCCCCCCCCGCCCCTTGCACACACAAATATAAAGAAAGAATAATTTGCAGGATGACTTACGAACGATACCGTCCACAAGATCGCTGATATCATCTGAAGGAAGAAAAATAGAAAAAGTGATTTGATTATTTGCTAATTGACAACTCATACTTCTGTCCTCCCCCATATCATGCTTCAAAGCACTCGTATATTTACAGTATGAACAATTCCTAACCTTCTATATGATAGAAACATGATACTCATACTGCGCATACTGACAATACAAGTGCTTTGAAACGGGACCTGAACAGTACAGTATGGAACAAACAATTGTGCCAAACTGCAGTGTTACTGGAGCCTCTACGAACGTTTTGCCATTTACGGGGGTTTAAACAAATTCCTTCACTCTTTCACTCCTTCTCATCCCAGCTAACCACCGCCATCTTTTCCCTCTCCAATGTTCACCCCCACACCTCCCCTTCTCACTTCCCTTGTATCCCTCGCCATTCCCTTATCAGCTATGCCTTTACATAATTTCGTCTTTTGCATTTTATGTAAATGCATAAAAGGGCTGAAAGGCTCACAAGAGTCGTTTGCAGGTAACTACGTTTAAACCTTGCGTTTATGTTCATATTGTAAGACCTACTGTCCATCAGCTTCGCTCGATGTTTCTGTACGATATATCTGGTTGCGGGGTATACAGGTGTGTAGGTGTCCGCCTGTAAGGGGGAGAGCAATGGAAGGCATCCAGGGTAAAATCCCCCCCCCCCCGCCTCCCGAAACCCTCTCTTTTTTTCTCGTAGCAATTTTGAAGCATATACGAATTGGATGTCATTATTAGGAAAAGGCCCACACCTACTCCTTCATTCATCATCTTACACATCACATTAATGGGAGTATACAACGCTCCCCCCTCCCCCTCTTCGACACCCCTGCGTCAACTTCTTTATAGTATTTTAAGCCTAAGCTATAGGTCAACAAGTATGTTGTGTGCATATACTGAATTTTTATGTTCTTTATTGTGGTTTTTAACCCTGTCTTATATCATATTTTACTTTTATTGCTGTTGTTATTACGTTTAGGTTTTCTTAAGCTTGGTAATTTTATATTCCAGGTATTGGTTCTTTTGTACAGTGCTCTTGAGCATGTTTTATTTCATGATAACAGCACTTTAATATATGGTATTTATGGTATTTATAATTATAAAAACCGTACATAGCTCAATAGAGCATATTTTGAGAGGCAAACTTTTTTTCTACTCAAAATACAACCAACTGTTTGCATATACGTATATAAGTTAAAGAATCCGTGCTTACAGTCATCTTCCCCGTAGTCATAGGACGACTCCGTGGTTGGTATAGGCATCCCAACCACACTGAATGTGGTCAAGTGGTTGGACTCGCAGGTAATCTCGGTAGATGATTCGGCGCTGACAGTCATGCCATCGGTAGACCACTCACTCATGACATCGTCCCAGTATACACAACTAGGGGTAACCGACTGGACGTTGCGGGTAATCGGAAAACCGATCATGATGGGACTCGTTAGATCGGATACGTTTAATTGCTGACCTGGGAGTAGAATTAAAAGTTTTTAATTAATTAATCATCATCATCATTAGTATTATTATTATCATCATCGTCATTAGTATTATTATTATCATTAGTATTATGATTAGAAAAAAAATCAAATGCAAGGTTTAATGACGTCTGATATTATTTGACACCTTCTTAACCCGTAACGCGTTTCATTATTTTTGTATCGCCAAAGTTTCGTTATAAATATGGGAAAGTAATCGAGAATATTAAATATTGATTTTAGTTTGGTACGTGATTATAACTTCCGTGCAAAAAGCTGACGGGTGACGAAAATGTTAAAACTGAATAAAATCGGTTATTAATTGCTTGTTGAGATTCCCGAAATGGTTATGTATAAAGTTGCAGCGTGAATCATGAGGATATTTGCCTGTCATTATACTAATTTTATAACTATCATTTAAAAGTAATAATTAAAAAAAAACTTTAGTGAAACTCTGAGTTTAAATGCGAATGAATGTGGAAAGGCCTTTACCTGTGTCGGGATTGGCTATTTCAATGGTAATGACGTCACACATTCGATAAGTACTGATGTCACTACTATCCGTTGAAAAATAATCGTAGGTCGAATCGTAATGGGTAACCGTGAGACTGACGCCTGAGCAAGTATCCGAACCGCAACTCCAAGACGCTCCATATCTGACGGTATAATATAAGACCATATCGGTATACCGTTAAAGAAAATAACAACTGATGAACTATAGATGGTAAATTTAATGTTTTACGGAAGGTGCTTTGGGCCAAATCTCATAGTTAATTACTCTAACAAAGCTCTCCTTTTTCAGTACCCATACTCCTGACCCATTCCCCACTCCACCCTCACCCCACCCTAATCCCAACCTCTGCTTGACCCCCCCCCCCCCCTCAGTAGCTATAATAAGCCATTGACTGTGTTGGACGCCTCAGTGGACGTGTAAATAACTTCATTTGTATTGTTTGATATTTCCAGTTTAGTACGGCGGAAATGAATCGAAAAATATAAATGCTTCTCCACCGGACCCATGAGTATGACAGTTTGTGAGGCCCCATCCCCCGCCCCCTCCCCCACCTCACCTCCACCCACCCCTCCCCCTCCACACACACACAGACACGCACGCACAAACCTAAGCACATCCATTTTCAAAATCTAAAATATATTTTAATGCTAAGAAGATGACAAGGTTGATAAATCCTACATTAAAGTAAATCTACGACATTAGTCTCTCTTTTCTGTAAACTAAAAAGACGTCACACCTCTGTACGCAAAATATCATCTATGCAGATTAGTTTCCTACATTTCTGCTCTATCCATTAGTTTAAGTAAAATAGCCCTTTAAATACCACATTATTTTCTCAATTGCAATTAATTACGTATATTCTTACATGACCGCTCAAAATCCTCATATACTTACAAAGAAGAAAGTTCACTCCCGAAGTCAATAGAGATGACGTCACCAGTTGATTTAGAACCAAATGAACCACTTAATATAGTCTTCTGTACAGTCGTTACTTTATCGGCGTTGTTGATCTCAATTGAGGGCGCACCAACGGATAAATCGGAGGTCATTGACTCTGCAACGGCCATTTGTACGATCCTGTTTGGAAAAGAGAATAATCATTCTTGAACCTTGAAATGTTCAAATTTGGTCATTTGTCTCCCAAAAAGTCACAATCGGTGTTTTTAGACCACTTAAACTATCAACATCTCACCGGTCTTACCTTTATCCTCTTTATCTCTCTTGTTTTGTGGATACCCACGATATCCTTTCTCAATGGAACATATCAATGTAACAAGAATTATCTCTAAGCAAAACAGTAATTATAACACTTGTATTGTTTGGAGGATGTAAAACACAAACAGTGTTTTGATTGTATTTGTGACAACAACGCTAGTTTATTTTGTTTGTGTGATGTGACTGATCATATTGTCTCTTTCGAAGATATGCCCATATGTTCGACTTGTTTGTTGTTGGGTCTTTTGCAAGGGGGAGGGGGGGGGGAGATTCAGTAGATCTATATCATTTCAATCACATGGATTGGTGCATCTTTCAAGTTAAACTGCTTTGCGATCCCCTCAAACTTTACACTCACACTATCCTTACTGCCACGAGCAATATTTATCTTTGATGGCGTTAAGATTTCAACAAATATGTATTTAGACTGCGAAATATAATCTACGAAATTATGCTCCTTTACAACAACAACAACAAAAATAAAAATATATCAATATATATTATAAGTAATAGTGTATGCGAATACCATAATACTCTCATAGCAGATTAATTTCAATTACATATCCTACTTTTCTTATACGAATCTGGGCAGAGTGAGTTATCACCATTAATTGGAAAGATTATAGACATCCTTTTCATTGGTATAGTATTGAACCTATTTCGCGAAGGAAAAGACAAGTAACAGTATGTTTATAGGCAGTACCAAATAGCATCAAATAAAAAATATCATATTTAGGCAGGACGAAATAACCTATATATTAAACAGGACGAAATAGTCTATAAATAGCCTATGTAGGCGAGAAGAATATAACGTACTTATAGTGTATGGGTAGGCGAAACGAAACAGGGTGTCTTATTGCGCCACACTATACAGTCTAACAAATTTTCCTAGCGATAAATTTGTTATGATATTAAACTACAGTCTAGATAGGAAACTCAACCAGTCAACTGATTTTATAACTATTTTCGGCAATGAACGTTCGTTTGGAACTACTTACTTAATTCTTAACATTTTTGAAATGTATTTTTTATTTATTTACTACGTTAAGGGTTCTATTTTTTATCGTTTAGTATTGGGTGTTTTAGGCTCTTACAATTATTGTCTTACTGTACTATAGTTTCTCATACTTATTTATATTTAAACATTGACTATGATTTGATCTATTTTACTATTTACATACTTCTGAAATTGTTTTGGACTAAATGCGTTTTAGTTTTTAGTATCATTTAGTACGGGTGTGTTTTTTATATTGTTGCTTTTGGCTTTTACATCTTTTTGCCTTATAGGTTCTATACATTTAATATTTTTGGTTTTTGTTACTATTTGTTTTTATATTTGTAAAGCGCTTTGAGCAGCTTTGCTGATTATGCGCTATATAAATATTACTTATTATTACAGTGGCGTAGGAAGGTACTTTTGAGTGGGGGGCTGAAGACTGATGGCCGGCCTGGGGGAGGGGTCTAAGGGGAGGGGTGTCCCCCTCCCCTTTGGAAATTTTTTGCATTTCCAGGTGGCCTCAGATGCAATTTGGTGCAATATAGCACACTTCAACACCCACTCCAGTTTTTAAATAATTTTGCATTTTCATCTGGACTTAGATGCAATTTGGTGCTCCAAATGAGCTTTTTTCTCATTTGGAAATGAAAAAGGGGTTTTCTGACTTGCAAAGCGGGGGCGTCCTCCCCTCCCGTCACCCCCCCCCCCCCCCCCCCCCCCCCCCCCCCCCCGGTTCCTACGCCCTTGTATTATTATTATAATGCTAGAAAGTCATTTCAGATTGTTTTATGGTCACTCTGCGACTAGTTACCCTCCCTGTATGGTACTCACCTTGTTAGGTCAAGGATATTGGCATTGTAGAGAGTATCAAGGTTATAGGCAATGTCAGAACATTTCCCCAGGAGGATGGTTGCAGCAGAAGTACTGATGGCTGTTCCTTCATCCAGATAAACGTTAATGACGTCCTCCAAGTAACCCAAGAAAGTGCCTTTTTAAAATAAAAAAAGAATAAAGTTAATAATTATGTCCGACATATCCAAACTAGTGATGTCTTTGTAGTATATCCGTATGCACTGAACCTCTTAAGTCAGTCAAAAATGTAAATTCAAATAGCTGATATAGGTTAACACAAATGATCATAAATACTTCTAAAAAGTATCCGGAGCTCATGCATGGGAGTTTTTTAGCCTATATATTTCTCTGCTTTTCTTCCTTTTTTTTTTGGAAAAATTATAACATTAATGATATAATTTCTTGTTCGCGGATTTTAACATTATGTAGTGACATCAACACGGTACTGTACCATCATTTCAAATAATAATATTGGGAAGAAAAGATGCTCTTCGTCCCACCTACCCCCACCCCCCACCCTTCCAGCATGTCTATCAGCCTGTACCTCCTTCTTTTATCGAATTTGGGAGCGGTTGCGGAAAGAGTTCACTCCGGGTCGCAAAAGGCGCCCGTCCCGACGATCCATGAAACAATAGTTAACCACTGGACCACTGGCTCAGTAGGATCACGTGACTTACTTTGATCTTCTAGGTTCATATCGTCGGTACTGATACTTTCGATTTGGTCAATCAGTGCCGAGACACTGCTTGAGTCCAGTACACTGTTTGCGATCGTCAGTTGTACCAATTCGAGCTGTTCGGTAACTACGTCGCTGGTCGTTTCGGCGGCTCTGCGTCGTCTCGATGACTCATCGGAACCAGCATCCGGTAACATGTTCCTATTGGTAAGAGCACCCAGTGTGTCGCCAGCATATTTCTTGGCATCCACGTTGTTCGCTTTAAAGTCGCTTATCTCGGCTTCGGAAAATGACGACTTTTCGGTGACGGTTGCTGTGACGTCATACTCAGTGCACATGTCGTTCCTATCACACACCTATTATAGATGGATTAAGACAAGATAATAAGCTTAAGCTTAAGACTAAGTCATTACAACTTTCAAATCTTTAATCTCGAAATAAAGGAGGTATATTATTATATTAGCGATGATACCTTGCACTGAAAAGATATTACCCCTTCCCCTTCCTCCCCCACCATTTTTTCTTTACTATATTCGACAGACCGCTCTTATTGGCCAGTGCTGCCATGTAACATGTATATTATTCTGATACTATGCGTACATCAACCTGTTACAGCTATGACTATATGTATCATAACCGAAGAACTATAAATACGCCAACATGTTCCTCTTTTTAGTGGGTTGTGTGACTACACACACGTTTTTAAAGGCAATCATAAGAAATGTCCCAAATATGCTAGGAAGTCAGATAATGGTCACTCCTGCTCAATACCCAAGAGTCATTTTACCCTCACTCTCAAAGTAGGCTTCTATATGTTCGTATATTTGTATATGTTTACACGCTCATTAAAGGCTATAGGATATAGACTGGAGAATCAGAGCCTCGAGGTATAAGTACCTTCTAGAAAACTTTTAGAAAATTTAATCACTTCGATATAATTTTGGGCCAATATAGCGATGGATGTTAATGTGTCACATGTGTATATAACTAAATCGGTTGTACCAATGCAGTGACATGCATACATCAGTTCGTCTATAGGTTGGACACGTGGATCGGCGTCGTGCGTTCCCTGCTTTTATTTTCCCAGCAAC
>KN883409.1:21861-36141 GCA_000934455.1 Apostichopus parvimensis | reverse complement strand
TTTTTTTCTAAATATTCACTTAATACTAAGTTTACATCGATAATAATGAGATTATTTGGCCCAAAAATGACACTTCTCAAATTTCAGTTGGGACTCACAATTCGGATTCCCGTAGCTTATAAGCTGTTCTTCGTGAAATTTTAAGTGGCATTGTATGGAATTTAGGCCCTCTTAATATTCAAATCATGTTCGAAATTTTGTAATAATGAATAGTCTATTTTTGCAACAATGGGACGGACTATGAGATGATTATTGACTGGCAGGTAATCACAAGGGCGCCAACGATCCCACGCATGATTTTAAAAAGAAATAATAAAGATAACGATTTGGACAAATTTGAGAAAAATCAAAAGGTTGTTCTCTTTTAAAGAGGGGATGTGAGGGGATGTGAGGGGATGTGAGGGGATGTGAGGGGATATGAGGGGATGTGAGGAAGGGCCCAACGATCCCACGCATGAGTTTGGAAAGATTTAAAAAAGTCACGATTTTGGCCAAAATTGAGAAAAATCATAAGGGTTTAGCCTTACAAATTGATCAAATTTGGCCCAAAAATGACACTTCTCAAATTTCAGTTGGGATGCATATTTCGGATTCTTGTAGCTTATAAGTTGCTTTTCTTGAAGTTTAAAGTGGCATTGTACGGCACTTACGCCCTCTTAATATTCAATTCATGTTCGAAATTTCGTAATAATATATAGCCCATTTTTTAACAATGGGAAGGATTATGGGATTATTATTGACTGGCAGGTAATCAGAAGGGCGCCAACGATCCCACGCATGAGTTTGGAAAGATTGAAAAAAGTCACGATTTTGGCCAAAATTGCGAAAAATCATAAGGGTTTAGCCTTACAAAATGATCAAATTTGGCCCAAAAATGACACTTCTCAAATTTCAGTTGGGACGCATATTTCGGATTCTCGTAGCTTATAAGCTGCTTTTCTTGAAGTTCAAAGTGGCATTGTACGGCACTTACGCTCTCTTAATATTCACTTCATGTTCGAAATTTCGTCATAATAAATAGCCCATTTTTGCAACAATGGGACGGATTATAAGATGATTATTGACTGGCAGGTAATCAGAAGGGCGTCAACGATCCCACAAAAATGGCCCAAAAATGACACTTCTCAAATTACGCTCTCTTAATATTCACTACATGTTCGAAATTTCGTCATAATGAATAGTCGTTTTTTGCAACAATGATTATAAGATTATTATTGACTGGCAGGTAATCAGAAGGGCGCCAAAGATCCCACGCATGAGTTTGGAAAGATTTAAAAAAGTCACGATTTTGGCCAAAATTGAGAAAAATCATACAGGATCAAATTTCGCCCAAAAATGACACTTCTAGAATTTCAGCTCGGACGCACATTTCGGATTCCCGTAGCTTATTAGCTGTTTTTCTTGAAGTTTAAAATGACATTGTATGGCGTTTTACGCCCTCTTAATATTCAAATCATTACCTGCGGCATAAAATGTGTTTACTTTTCAAAATAGGGACGGATTATGAGATTGTTATTGACTGGTATGTAAACAGAAGATCGCCACAGATCACACGCATGAGTTTGGAATGCAAGAAATAAGTTACAATTTTGGATAAAATTGAAAAATCATAAATAAACCTTACAAAATAATTTACCAAAACGTACAATTTCTCCAGTTTCATATTGAATTCCTAAACCTCATTTACCTAACCATTCAATAACCATCTGTTATTCTATCCCCATTTTAAAAAGGAGGTAAATTTTATGACATGAACATTTTTAGTAAGGCCATATGATTTTTCCAAATTTTTTTCTGAAATCGTGACGATTTTTATTTCTTACCAAAATCATGCGTAAGAAGCCATTTCTGTGGAGGAAGGCCGAAGCTATTTTTCCCCAAAAAATAATAAGAAAATGATCATTCTGAACATTTGGGCCGGTGGGGATACAACTATTTGGGGGACCTAGCCCTCACCCACGCCCCCTCCCCCTATTGGTTAGGCCACTGATCCTTCTTTTGTCCCCTGTCACCAGTTTTGAGGCCTAGACATGAACACAAACACACGCATACACACATGCCATACACATCGAACGGACTGTTTTACTCTGGCAAGGTACCAAGCCTAAGAAAGGAAGGAGAAACGTTAAAAAGTATAACACTATTACTTTCTTCTTTCTAATGAATATATTTTATATTTGCATGACACCAACAGGCATCCATATTTATTGAATATTTCTTTCTTCTTTAGCACTTGAATGGATTGTAGAAAAAATTAGTCAAAATGGAAAGAAAGGATGATGATAAAATCAGCTGCTGTGATTACTTAAAAAAAAAAAAAAACATAAATATTATGTAGATTATTAAAGAACAGGCAATCAATGAAATACTTGTATTGTTGCCCTTTTGCACTTTCTCCATTTTTTAATCTTTTGTTTTTTATTGCTACACTTTTTTGTCCCCCATCTCACCCCCCCCTCCCCTACCCCTCCAAATTGATGGTACAAGAATGACCATGAACCTCCTTTCCCTGTGGTCTCGTAGTCTTTTCGATCCTCAATGATCTTTGCTTTAGATTTTCTGACAAATTTCTCTTTACCGTTTTTGAATACAATATACAAATGAATCAGAGATCTCCATGAATTTACCGAGGTTAAAGGTGGTTTCTATATTTATCACTTTGTAAAGTATATCAACGTTTCTTAATCTTGATTATCAAAACACAACCTAAACCGATATTTTCACAGCTCACTGCCTCTTACATCAAAATAAAACAGCTAAGCAAAAAATGCCAAAGAATTCATCTTTATTTCACTGTTTTAAATGTTTGTGAAAGACTTAATTACGACAGATGTTTTCCCTTTTCATTTTTGGTTTGTACCATTATGTTGATAGGGGTCACGTAAGTTGGCTTTAAATCAAAACCAAAAATGGAAATATATCTGTTACCAAAATAACTGCTTGCACGGCAGCAGACCATATAAGAAAACACACATATTTTTTTTTTTATGTATTATGAAATAAAGTTCTCATCCGACTACTCCAAAATCTATATTACCTGCCCAACCTTACGCATTACAAGTAGAACCCCTGTGACAATTCTCACGCGGTACAGGTAGGACCCTTGCAATGTCATCTGTGAATTAAACAGGTCACACATCCATAGTCCATGCAGGCTAAGTTCTTCAATACCGCCCTCATTTCCTTGAAGGGAAATGCTTTCATGATACTGTAGTGTTTAGTTTTATCTAAGTTCTTCAATAGCGCCCTCGTTAACATTCGGGAGACATTTTCATGATACTGTAGTTTTGATTATTTATCTCATTTGCTTTTTCAACCCAGAATTGCCAAGTCTAGAAAATATCATTTTACTTTTCTAATACTTCAAAAATATATCACTTTTACTAACAATTTAGTTCTCTGTATAATATTTCAGTATTTCTAATCAACTTAAGTAGTCTTTCTTGCTTCTTTTTGAATTTTTTTTCAAAGTTTACTTTTCTCTGGCAGCACTCCAGTCCTTGAAGAATTTTGTAACTTCCACAGAGCCTCCAGTTCCTTGTTTTGTACATTAAGTGCATCCAGGTGTTCTAAATCTGGGTAGGGCAAAAAGAAAAAGGAAAAAATAAAAATAAAAATATAAAAAATCATTCAACTAGTCAAAACATGATTTAACTAATAGTAACCATCTTAAATTTAGCGCTATCATGTAACAGCAAAATGGGTTAAAACAAAAGAAAAGTTTGAAGAGTTTTGATGACAGCAAAGTGCAAGCAGATCGTTAATTTGACTCCAATTTGTAAAGAATTCCAATGGAGTATTAAGTTTAATAAAATTAGCGTTAAATTTGAGGAAATTTCTATGCAAAATGACATAAGACAATTCCATGGCATTTCAAAAACACTCGGGCTGATCGAACAATATTACACTTCGACAAATGGGGAAGAAACTGTCCACTCTTAAAACTTTCTGAACAATTCTGATGTAAGCTTTTGTATTATACTGATATTAAATATGTTCCCAGGTGACAAGATATTTTGACTGGAATGGAGTCCAGGAATCAACATTCATTTTAGGAACATATCTACTGAGGTGTCTTGGTTGGACAATTTGAAATCTAAAATCTACTGCCCCTCCTCCCAAACTTAGCACGCCCTTACTTAACTCAACATTCTCTAACTAATGTTCGATAGTTATGAAGACCCATGGTCTTATTGATTGCCTCCCCCTCCCCCACTTCCCTCCTCTTACATTTCACATGATAAATAACTTTCCCATGATTGGTTCCAATCGTTAAGAGTAAACATTGCCGTGTTAGTCAGGAACTAAGACACCCTAGTTGTGAAGACCCATGACTGCCCCATCCCCTCCCCCCTCCCTATCAAACTTCCCTCTCTTACACTGACTAATTAGCACACACAACTACTGTTTACCGTTAGGGACCGGTGCCCATTTAGGTCACATGATAAATAACTTTCGCATGATTGGCTAAAATTATTAAGAGTAGACATTGCGGTGTTAGTCACTAACTACCACACGCTACCGGCTGCAAGTGATAAAATGCTGCAGGTTCAGTTTTCCTGGCTAAAACCTACACGATTAGTCATAGTTTTGAGCACATGGAACCATACCATATCCTATCCATACTGTCCTATCCATACTGTCCTATCCATACTGTCCTATCCATACTGTCCTATCCATACTGTCCTATCCATACTGTCCTATCCATACTCTCCACCAAACGACAGTCGAGTCGAGTCAGTCTGGCCGGCTTTAACATTGAGTGATATCCAGTTGGTTTTGGTAAAATTAAAACAGTTATTTTTTACGATGCCCCCTCCCCTCCCCAATTTTCAGTGGCTACATTACCTCCAGTCCGAAGAAACTTTTTCAACGGCTTCAGAAAGACCGAGTTGGGAATAGCAAAGTTGAGATGAGGAATGGTAACGCTGTGAGTGTCATCCCTGAAAAGATGAAAAGAAAAATGATTCCATTTTGAGAACAGAGCAGAATTCCTTGGAAGGTTTCAGCCGCACTTTGTCTACTAACACTACGAGTGTTTGAGAGACAATATCAAGTCGTTTCACTCACGTCGAGTTGACGCTATCATATCAATTTAAACACGCTTCCGTAGTGACAAGCTCACTCGAATACAGCCACACAGCCACAGCCACACAGCCCCCCCCCCCGAAGGAAAAATAAATAAATAAAATCATTAAAGAAAGTCATATTTTTGACTCTGCAATCACTATAAAACTGCCATTCATAAATTTTCCGGGATTTACAACTTTACCTGCCTCCATGGGGTACTTATAATAGCCTTCCAAACTGTTACTTGCTTTGACCAGGAGTCAGGTTGATCGCGAGAGTTTTCGTGTTTTCCGTGACACACATCAGGTCGTGCGGTAGACCCCCCCCCCCCCTGGAAGCTGGTCGTGTTTTGCCGACTCAAGTTTGTGATTTTTTTTATGTGACCTTTAGACACATAAAAAAAAACAGACACTCTGAGGGAGTTGAGCCCCTCGACCATGCCAATCCAAGGCACCTGTGACAATACCCCGACATAAAGAGGGGCAGCTCTGAGCTCCTGCTATATGTATAAAGTTTTAATACTATCATAAACTGACCTACCGACAGTTATTGGCGATGATCCCGACTAGCTTTCCGGTCCTCTGTGAGATCAGAGCGCCCCCGCTGCTGCCCGGATGGACTCCGCAACTGGTCTGCAAAATCAGACGAGTGAAAATTAACTTTGAGCAGCGTGAATGAAGTGACTGCACTCGAAGCCTACTAGAACATGCCGAAAGAATGCAAAAAAGAAAACCCTTTGCAACGTTGTTAACTGCAGTGACTAAATGACAGACTTTATCTGTAATATTAAAACACTGGAACCTTAGTTGCCAACCTCCTTTGAACCGCGAAACACTGTCTTCTCCCCACGCCCAGTGACCCCCTCTCTAGGTTAAACGGTCATTTAAAACACGGTTGGCAGATGGTTCGTGTTATTCCCGTGTGTAGCAGCGTATTAGTAGTAGCATTTACTCAGGTAGTCCCTATTCTACATCGCAGCATTCCCATTGAAGCCTGTACGTCTCCTACTTCCTTACACCTCACCCGCTATTTGCACCCGCCATTTGCACCCACCATTTGCACAAGCCATTTGCACCCGCCATTTGCACCCACCATTGGCACCCGCCATTTGCACCCACACTTCGCACCTACCATTAACACCAACCATTTGCACCCACCATTAACACCCACCATTTGCACCCGCCATTTTCACCAGCCATTTGCACCCACCATTTGTACCTACCATTAACACCCGCCATTTGCACCCGCCTAATATAACGTTCTATAGTATCAGTCTGTTTTGTCTGTCTCAATGACATCCATCCGTCCGTCTGTTTGTCTGTCTTCATATCAGTCGACCTATAGATGACGAAGAGGATCCTAACTTTTTTTTTTCGAACATTAAAACAAAGGAGGAGCTGAAGTTACCTGCATCATCACTGGCTGACCTTGGTAGTAAACGACCTTTGACACATGACCCGAGGTCACCGAAGCATTGAGACGCGTCTCTGTACCGAAGAGTGGGAACCCCACCGCAAAGAGGCGCTCACCTAAAAGTGGGAAAAATTAAGCAGAAGATACCTGAGGAACGGGTATTGAGGGTAGCAGACGGACAAGAAATCAGATGGTCAACTGGGTATGGAAGGGGTGGCGAATGTTCAAAGTAATCGCCATTGAAAGCTAGAAAAAAATAAATAAGAGATAAAAGTGAGACACCAGAGAACTACATTTTGAGTTTGATTGTATCCTTATATTATTCCGATCACACCACGGATGTAAATATTTCAGACATAATTAGATACCTGACAATTATTAATATTGTCCTTTGAAGAACACATATTTTATGACACTCAAGCAGTCACGTGTGCATGTACGTAGGAGAAGCCTATTGGCTTGTAACTCAACACTTCATATATCGGGCGACTATCAAATTTTTTTGGTGAAAGGGCTCAATCTCACGAACTACACCAGATGCTATGCTTTACTTCATATTATGCCACTGTCTTCATCCACCTAACCATAGCACTGGTTTTAGAGCTAAAGATTTAACTACCTATATCCATATCCCTTGGTTAGTATTGAAACATTTAATGCAGTTTACAAAATTGTCTCCCAGAATGCAATTCTTTGTTGTCCCACATGTTACAATGTAATGTTGAAATGTTTGTCGTTTGGATTTTAACTTTCCAGGTAGTTCAGAAATCATCATGGCAGGTGCCTTATTGGAATAGACCAAAGTAACAGACCTCTTTTAGGAGCCGTTAAATTTGTCCCTCGAGTGAAGTTTAAAGCTCCACCAGAATTCTGGTTTTTTTTGTACAACGCCAAAACATATGGAGAGATGTGTGTGACCCTTGTAGGAATACAAAGTCGGTAACTTAATAACGCAGGTCCCTCTCACCTTCCCAAGTGTTGGCAGACAACTCTACTTCCGTGAGAGGAAACCTGTCCCCGTGACGACCGACCAACTGGATGATAGCAAAGTCAATGACGGATGTTTTGGAGGTGGCGAAGATGACCTTGGCTCGGCACCAAGAGTTGGTTTCCCTGTCTACTCTCACCACCACTGAAAGAGAGCAAAGGATGTGATACAAGTAACCATGGAGACAGACTGTAATCTAATCATGCCTTTAACTCGTTTAAAAAAAAATAATTAATTCACAAAAAGTTTAATCGCTGGTGTTGGTAAGGAAAAAAAATGCAAAACAGCCGAAACAGCGGATTAAAGGAAACGGAAAGCCTAAGATTTAAAAAAAAATATTAATATGTAATTCAAAGCTCATAAAGACAAGGACATTGGTCCAACCTATTAGCTTTACAACATTCTTTCATTGTTGACAAGAAATTTTTCTTGCAATTCTTCCCTTAATTTTACAGAGGTCATTGCGCAACTAATCTGAGATGATGTCGTGATGATGTCATAGTGAATGGATTACGTCAACAACTTTCAGTTTTTGCTCTGCTGTAAAAGTTGAAATGATTATATAACCCTGGCAACCAACTCAACTATATGGCGGGAGGTAGGGATATTATTGCATAGCTGGATCTTTATGATATGGAAGCTTAAAAGTGCCATCAACATAAGAAAACTTTGCCCCAAATTACAACTGAGCAATTGAACAATTTTCTGCAAACTGTTTAATTGACAACTTATCGTATCTGGTCAATTCAAAATTTTTCTGCAAAATGTGCAATTTTTCACTTCATTCCAACTGAGCAATTGAACAATTTTCTGCAAACTGTTTAATTGACAACTTATCGTATCTCGTCAATTCAACATTTTTCTGAAAAATGGTTTATTGACAACTTATCATATCTCGTCAGAAAATTGTTCAATTGCTCAGTTGCTTTAACTGAGAAAATCCAAAATTTTTCTGATGTTTGATAAAATATTATCTTGTTATCAAAACAATTTACTGCAAAATGTCAACTTATGGGGCAAAGTTTTTCTTATGTTGATGGCACTTTCAAGCTTCCGTATTACGCAGATGATTTACGCATTTCCTCCATGATTTACGACAGCATGTATATACCAATGATAACTTACTGGTGTTGTTCCTGTTGATAGCGTCGAGCACCACATGCCTGCAGGTGAGCAGGAACTTCCTCTCAGAGTCCACCACCACCCCCGACCCCCACGAAGAACCTACTTTGACCAGTTGTATAGAATTTAGGAAGTTGTGACACCGAGGGACGTGTCCTGTATAAGCTGGAAGAAAAAGGATGCGAGGAGTTTCATCAAGCCGGACTCCCAAATTATACTAATAAGCCAACAGTCTGCAAACTATGGAACAACTGTCCAAGGAGAAAATAACAACTTTGATATAGAATTTCTACCAAGTGAAGTTCCTGAACAGAGAGCAGTGTTTATTTGTGTAAAAATGTATCAAAATGAATTTTGTTCAAAATTTATTGTTGAATCACAGTAAAGAACAATAATTTTCTCCCAAAATTATGCAAAACATAATTAAATCATGATGCAAACCTACCCTGTAAAATACTGTCTTGAAGATGAGGTAGAAATGTCCTGGATTCCGAAAACTTTTCACACATGTCGGATACGATTTCGTGGAGGGAGCACACGACCGATAATCCCACCCACTGGTTTGTTCTAAAGCACATCGGAGCCACCACAAGACCGACGGCCACCGGCTCTCTGTAAGGTAAATGGATAAAGAAACAAAATCTAATGTCTCATTTAAGAAGAGGTATTGTATCTAATACTCTGGTAAGACATTAAAAGACTTATCACAAGACAAATTTGTAATGTCTTCTTTTGGCCAAGTATTATATCAATCTATGACGACGTATCTCTCACCGACTGGGAAGATATCTGAAGGCGTCCTATCAAAGAAAGACAATGCCTGGACATGTCCCTGACAGGCAGTAAAATTGGACAAATGAGAAATGAATTAATTCAGTCCCCAGTTGTCCAATTTCACTGTCTGTCCATCGATGTCTCTAGATGTCTTCTTAGTTTGTTTTCAGATTTCAGTTGACCTCTGAAGAAAATCCTGCTATGATCGAAACGTCAATACCTCAGGCCTTCTAGCTTTTACTTATATCTACAGATACAGGTTTTATTTAAGTATATAAGCAGTTTGCTGGCCATCCCCCCCCCCTCTCTTTAGAGTATATTTAATAATAGGAGTTTTAGCTCAGTGGTTAACGCCGGTGCCTTTCAATCATAAGGTCACGAGTTCGAGTCACTCCAAGATTAATGTTTGCCGTCCAGTTATAGAGTTGTTGACAATTCATAATCATGGACGTTAAATATGAATGTAAGAGACTGACTTCGGTCAGCTTGCGGCTTTGATAAGCCAATGATGGCTTCTTTGTGAGTTCCTGCTTGCAGGAGGATCTAAAATACATACATACATATACATACAAAGCTACACATACTCTGTGTTCTCTGGTTCAAGGAAGACGGCAGCACCCTCCGTTCCAGGGAGACACCTCGCATCAGTGAGAAGAACTACGTCACCCTTCCCTGTGACGTTGGTCACCACGCCTCCGGTATAACTACCGACAAATGCCGAGGGGCAGAGGGAACCAAAGGGTGTACCGGTGACGGCCAGATAGTTGCCGGGAGAGATATGACTTGTTGGTATGATGGAGAAGCTGTTGGAAGGCAAAAAAACAAACAAAAAACAAATAGACTAGGATGGTTATAAGGTAAATTCGCGACAGTAAGGGCATTAATGTTCCATTAAAGGATAGCGGTGATCATGATATCGCTGATTTTGGTCAGTGTGTTCGAAATATGTCCCTGTTTCGGCTTTAGATGTCATTTCATCGATAGTTTGACCAGATTCCGCTAGAGAATTATACTTTTAAAAGTAGGGAGTCGACTGCTTGAAACAAGGAAAAATTTCCCAAACTTTGCCCATGCGTTGCAAGTATACTGTATAATTTTTGGTACATGGGAAGAATAATCCACAAAAGTGTCTTAAATACAAAACGGATGTTTTCTTGTTTCACTAGGTGGAGATTTCTGGGCTGTTTTCGTTAAGGCTTTTGTAGAGCAAACTTGCGATTTGGAAAAGAGATTACAATTTGCCTTACGAACAAGGCAACTACTGTGTCTATCGGTGCAGCTACAAGTATGTGTATAACACCGTACATGAACTTTGGGGGGGCGGCGCAAAATTACTGTTCACCTCCACGCCACGAGTTAAATATATGAAAGAATAGCAAAATCACTCATTTCACTGGAAATAATTTCATATCCTCGATCGTACAGGAAAATTACCACAATTCTAAGCAGAGCAAAATATGTTCAAAGTTTTTGTACAAAAACACCAGTGTTTTCAGTATTGTAAGATATCTTGTATTTATAAGAAAATGAAAGGGATGTGAAATTTTTCTATGCTATATATAAAAACACTAGATTATGCCCTGTAGATCAGAGGTCATCGTTATTGACCCTGCCAGATTTTAGGACGCTGACAAATGCTAGAAATTTTCAAATGTTTTTTCCTGGAGGTGGTCAAAGATATTCAGTACTAGTGTTAGCATAGACAGTCTCAGACTGGATAACTATATACTGATACCCCAGCAAGCTGACACCTTTAAAAGGTTTGAAGACTCGCGCGAAAAGAAACGTCTGATGCCGGTAATTTGACCTTGTTTCGAATGAGGTGTAACAGAATTGTTAGACACCACCATCGATCCCAGAAAATACACACACAGCTTGCTACCGTCGGTAATTAGACACTAGTATACAGTCAATACATACAGCTGCGGTCAATACTCACAACAAAGTGTACATAGCAGCGATGGACA
Source organism: Apostichopus parvimensis (assembly GCA_000934455.1). Taxonomy (NCBI): domain Eukaryota; kingdom Metazoa; phylum Echinodermata; class Holothuroidea; order Aspidochirotida; family Stichopodidae; genus Apostichopus; species Apostichopus parvimensis. The sequence continues at coordinate 24,807 of KN883409.1, read as the reverse complement.
TCTCAGGTCTAGATAAAAGATAACAAGGTATCATGTTTCATTACTGTTTGCATTTTGTAGCGACACGAAGAAAACGTCACTTGCAAGCAACAGAAAGTTAACTTTTTCAGATGGCCGCACGTGGTTTGGGGCGAGTCTTCAATGCCTTTAAGTAAACTTTGCAGTTAATAGACATGAGGATAACCAGCTGCCCTTTGCTTGAAGACAGTTACCAACTTGATTCAGTTACAATTAGACTTTGGGTCTTACTCTCGTGGTGTTTCTCTGTCAACTGATTCTTCTGTACCTTTGAACTGCGGTCATTAACAGCACAGGTCAAGTTGATACCCTGGGAGATGGTAATCTTCAAGCAAAGGGCAGCTGTTTGTCTTCATTTTGATAAACTGCAATGTTTACTTTTATTTTAATGGGGTCAGCTTGCCGAGGTAAGCAATACATTGTTGTGAGTTGCGGACAGTGTTCATGCTCGACGAAAAGTTAGCATCCACGGGTGACCATTACCTGAATTTTGTTAACATATTTAATAAGGGCAATAATACTAAAGCCCTTCGAAATTATACAACCCTACTGAATATTCATCCCACTCAGCCCTTGCATAATATTTAGTAAAATTTACCTCCAGGGATCTTCCAACAGCGAGTCGTCTGCTTTGATCAGGGCAAACGAAGACAGCCAGGAAATATCCTTCTCGTGGTCCTTGACACCCTTCGCCTCCGACACCCCCACGCCTCTGTTCTTCTTCGCCGTCCCATCTTCCTCCTCGTCTGCGATCTCTCCTTCGAAGCTCCAACCGTCGCTCCTCCGAAAGATTTGATTCAGCGAATCCGCCAGGGCATCGCAGGACCACAATCCAACCAGGCGACCGCGGCAAGACTTCAGCCGACGTCTTCTCTTGGTCTCCCAGAATACTTTGATGCCATACCCTTGGGGGTGGGAGTCACCCTTTACGATGCCGTTTTGCAGATCGGCAGCTGGCAAGACTTGAGAGAAGAGACCTCCAGTGGTTAGAATGTAGCCCTCTCTGGCATCGACTATGAAGCCGCTGCAACTACTCTGCGAAGATGTGTCGTTCTGTTCTTCTCCAGGTTTGATCTCTTCTTCGTTGGCAGACGAATCGACCTGCAGGACACAGGTCGACTCGGAGAGACGGAGACGACCTAAGTCATCAGGCATTTCGGCTCAGATGTCTGTGGAAAGGGAAAGAGGTAGATGTATTGAAAATATATACACAATATATTATGAAAATATATACACACGATAATATGAAAATATATATACACACAATAATGTGAAAATATTGCACACAATACCCTGAAAATATATACACACAATAATATGAAAATATATATACACACAAAAATGTGAAAATATATACACACAATAATGTGAAAATATATACACACAATAATGTGAAAATATATACACACAATCATATGAAAATATATGCACACAATAATATGCAAATATATACACACAATAATATGAAAATATATACACACAATAAGAAATATGAAAATATAAACACATATATACATGTACTAATATTAAAATAGAAACACACAAAAAAATGAAAATAAACATGTATTTGCTCAAGGACAAAGAAATATCTTGAACCGTAATACTAATTTATGTCAAAAATTAATGGAACGTTAAGAACCGTCCATCTGTGTACGAATATTACACAATATCTGCCTACATAGCTCCCAACTATTGAGAAGGCAAATGCTGGTTCATGTCAATCGCCGTCCTGGGGGAGGGGAATCCTGGTGATGCCTACATGTACAATGGTGGCACTTAGAAAGGCTTTTGTCACCCAAAATTTTCTGAGAAATATGCATTTTTTTGTGTGTAACATCAATAAATTGAATAGTATACAAATAATGAATGGTTATGAGTGCAATAGTGCAAATATTTCATGAGTTGAAAGATGGAATGTTCCATTCAACGAGGCGCAGCCGAGTTGAATGGAACAAATTACATCTTTCACGAATGAAATATTTGCACTATTGCACGAATGGAAACCGTTCATTATTTGTTTTATACAACACCTTCAAATTTGGATATAATTGGATGTAAAATGCACTCATGCAACAGATTGTTTTGAACAGACAGGTTTCTCTGCTCTCTTACCATTGAAAAAAGTGCTATCAAAAAGTATAATGCATGGTTCTATTTCATAGCGTGCAATAGAGCGGATTTTGCATGCAATCGACGAGCAATTGACCAATCAAATGGACGGAATATAATTAGGTGTTGTATAATAGGTGATAATTCATTCTTTCCCCTTGGCATGAAAATGTTCGCTGCTCGCCCAATGAAAAGAAATATAGGCTAATTTGAGGTTCAAATGATGCTGTAAAGGAGGTTTTATACTCTATTATGCTAAATGCTAAAGAAATGATGGTTGCTAAGTCAAAATTTGATGCAATTTTTTTTATGTATACTTGACATTGTAAACAATTACAATGCGGCTTTTTCGGATGCTTGCGCGGGTCAGCAGGTTTGGTTGTTAGAATGTGGGTCCAACCCGCGAAATGCGGGTCAGTTGGGAGCTCTGTGCCTATCCCATTTGAGTACTATAAGCAAGTGCCCTCATCACGCATTAAGCCTCATGAGGGTATATGTGAACAAAAAACCATGCTGATCACAAAACATTGCATGTATATATCTTGTCCCCAAATATAATTTGATAAGCTGTTCTGGATCGGTTGGACATCACAGGTTTTCTGTGACCCATGGTCGAATCGCAGCAAATGGAGTGAAACCATGGAGAACTTGTGCACACACAATTAATCAATAAACTACATAATTGTGCCTAAATATTGCGTGAGTTTTTTAGATACGAAGATAACCTATACTCTTTCAGAAAGGCATAAAGAAATGAGTTTATGCCAGATGCAATACGCCGCTTAAGAATGCTAGAAAACACAGAGAACACTTCATTCC
>KN883409.1:10196-20811 GCA_000934455.1 Apostichopus parvimensis | reverse complement strand
CAAAATTCAAGTAGGAAGTTGAAACTTTTTACTCTAGCGCTTTGCTTCAAATGAGTAATATTGAACATTACAGAACATTGGAAATATCAATTTTAGGGGTGGAAAACCTCTATGTTATCATTTCGTGTTGGTTTACTGTGTATTTGCCCATATATGAATCAAAGATTACATGAGGCTTGGTATAAGTTTTGGATTAATGAAAAACCAAAGTAAAATGATGGAAAGTCACATGTGCAAATGCAATTCCCTCCATACTAAGTGTGCATGACTACTGGTATAAATGCAAATTTATATTTACATGAAACAATGTGTGTGCAACCAACAGAAAATAAAAGGCCAACTGACTTGACACCTGTAAAGGCTCCTACACAGCTGTGACAGAACTTTCCCAAAGTATCTTCAAATTGTAATTTATATGCCGATTGATGTCATGTAGGCCATAACAAGGCTAGCCAACACCAAAAGTTTGTCAGCCACACAATAGACCTCGACCTACATCTTACGCTACATTTGTTAGAAATTTGACCAAGTTATGAGTGAAAATTGCCAGTTCAACAACAAACTTCAAAATCTAATTTAAGTGTGCCATAATATCCTTGCAAAACTTAGGCCTAGTACTAGTACTAGTGCTGCTACTAAGTTATAAGCCTACTACTCATAGTATATGCCTTGGCCTACATGCAATGCTATTAATACAGTAATAAGCCAAGGCTCCCATACTAATGTAATGGTTCTGCTAGTAACATTACTCAATCCGCATTTTGTTAAATAGCAACATTTCAGTGGCACTACAACGTTACCCTACAGTTGACTTAAATTCGATCCATGCTAAGTTAGACCTAGGCCTAATTCGCCTACATTAAAAGCCTAACGTTGGTACCTGGGTACCCAGTTTCGGGGGGAGTGTCAACAACTTGCAAGCAACCTTACCTTCCAACTGAAATACTGAGTGGACAGCTAACAAACTTTATTGGGTCACCTTTCGATATAGGCACCGCACATCCTAGATTTAAGCAATTGTGAGGTTAAATATTCCTAGCAGTCTCAACTCTCAAATGTTTAGGTCGAGCCGTCGTAAAATAACAAGGGACGTCCCCTAGTCCAGCGGAAAGATACACCAATCAGTAGGTGCTCGGACATTAACACTCTTATACAATTGAATATAGCGCCCACACTTAGATAGTCACATAATTTCTGCCTTTCGCAGGTAACGACCAGTTAGAACACGCAACACAAACTATAAACACAAGCATTATGTACGCAGGCTTACGTCATCCATATGTCCAAAACTTGAGTTACGAAAGAAAAACCTGTCATTTTTAACTTCCCTTAAAATGGTAGAAGTCTTGCCAAATAGGGATATTATCTCACTCTAAAATGAGCTTCTAGTATGTTTTGCTCCTATGTATATTCAAGTAGACAGCTTGACTGAGAATGAGTGACATTACTATAGTCAGCTCTCTATTGGCACATCCAGACGCACCAACGGTCACTTAATTTTGTCACTTTCAATTAAAGCATTGGTGTACCGACAACTTCCTTTATGTACCCCTATATCTATTGACTGAGGCCTTCCCTTCTATCTGTTAATATAATAATAGTTAAAGGCCACCTGCCCACTATTAACTGATCCACGGACTTACAAGCTGGACCACCAACTGGAAGTTCTTATACTGTAGGGCCTACCTACCAGCCTATCATTTACAATTTTCTCACTTTAACAGTTAGAATAACAAGTACTTTCCAAGTCTTCGCGTACTTCCAGTTCCCACGTGTCCCGCGGATTTCTTCAATATCTTAAAGGAGGCACGACCCCTACAATCATTATTAGTCAATGTGTAGGGTATATACTAAAGCATTCTATGTATTCCATTGCACTTATTATATTCCTGTGCGCTAATGATGATGTAATCCATTCATCATATTGTGAGGTATTTTCTACAGTAAGTTTATTAGTCATCAGGAATGTGTAGGCCTACTTTCTATGTCTGAACTCATTTTTTGACATATATTTTTTAAAAAAACTTTAAAAAAAAAAAAAAATCTTATTAGAATATAAGGGTCCTTGATGGAGGTTAATATCTTACTTAGGAGGCATGGGGGTGGGGATGGTGTTGAAGGGCAGGAGAATTGCCACCTGTGAAGGCAGCATGCCCACATAACAATTATTCCTGTCAATGATTGTTGTAACACACAAAGACACAGAAACAACTCAAGAGAAGTCTTTTATTATATTCCTCATTTAGTATTTATTTATAAAGTAAACAATAAGGTATAAACAATGATCATATAAAAATGTATCCTCACAGTCACAGTCAACTTAAAATCTAGACATACAGTGGCGGAGCGTCCATACAGTCAGGGGGCGGATGCCCCCCCCACCCCTCCCCCTGACAGACTCAAATGGACTGCTGGCGCCCTTTTCAGCTTTTTACCACTTTTTACTTATTCGCGATTATTGACTTTTTTATTGCACTCTCATCTACCTATTGACATTTGTCACATTTTGTTGGCGATGACACCTATTTATTCTTCGTTTATCTGCAAATTAGTAAGGCCAGGAAAGGGTCATTTCCGGCGATCTAGGGAGTATCTTTACTCAAAACATTTCTGAACGCTCCGCGCCAACCTGTGGTGGCCCTCCGCTTAGATAGCGTCGAAAGCGCCCCTACAGACCATTCTCGCCCCCCTTGACCAATACCCCTAGCTCCGCCACTGTAGACATACTCATGTTATTGGTCCAAACTGACTGTACTGATGGTCCCACACTCTGGACTTCCTTTAAAAGGTCACCTGCAAAAACATCTAAAGTAAAATTTCCAACAAGATTATAATTTCACAAGGCATGATTAGATAGCTTTCATTGCTTCAACAAACTAATTGTCTCTTAATTAACCATCATAGCTGTTTTGGTTTATACCGGACAAATTTGAACATCTGCCACACAGCATATTGGGGGCAACTTGAATTTAAAATGATAAATTTTAACTGGACCCATGCCTATATATATACTATATCTTCACACACTATAGTTATATTACACTTCTGAAAAGTTTTCAAAAGGTGGGTGGGAGGGGCAGAGCAGGGAAGATGATCAACAGATACAGGCGAGTGAGACGTTCTGTGAAACTTGTATACAATCAAGGTTCTATAATGTGGAAAAAATGTCCTGATCGTCCCATTGAAATTCCTCTGTCGTGTGTTATTGAGCAATCTTTGCAACGAACGATTTCTTTTGCCTGTGCACCCTGCATTGTATGTGTGCTAAGGCATCCTCGCAATAGTTCTCACTATTGCCAGCCAGCTGCCTATCTGGCAGGACTCTAGCGTAGATCGTTAAGAACCAGGTCGTCCGGTAGAGACATTCAAGTCACCCAGTCCTCTTGATGAAGTCTCCAAATTTTCCATTTAAGTATATTATCCTCCTAATATTTCCTGGGTCCCCTAATGTGACCCTAGTAAATTATTGGTTCCCCCCAAATATCCCTTTGATAACCGTCAGAAGAAGTGGGTCAGCTGGGTAGACCTAGCAACGTGTTCTCCTCAGACTTTCTGTTTACAACACATTTGTAGTCGTTTCTTTATTCCTGAGATGATAGTGAACTGTTCAAAACGCCTATGCTGCAATGAGAAATGAAAAGAGGGAAAAAAAGAGATAGTAATTTGTCAAAGAAGGTGTAGATCAGTTTGGTCTGCCCATTTACAACAGGCAATGTAATATTTTCATCTTGTTAAGTAGATAAGTCCAGCCTGGGTAACTTTATCCGAATGATAAAAGGCGATTCCTGTTCTTAACCATACTGACAAAACTTGGATTTAATTTTCTTACAAACCTATATTCGAGATAGACGTTGTAACTTGAGATGTTTTGTACGAAACATGAGCTTGAAGCACAAAGCATCCTTCTTTTTATTTTTTTATTATTGTCATCTTTCATGAGGGTAGCCCTGCTCAGTGCAGAAGCACTGCTTTCCAGAGAAGCCCTCAATACAAAATACAACTTATTTGGTCCCTCAATACATCAGACTTTCCGTTGCTATGGTAAAAACATTGTGAAAACTTCCTAAAGTAACATAATAGATACCCTTGCCATGACAGGTACCTGTGCCTTGTTCACAACAGTGATTGCAGTAAGAATAAGGATTATGTTTTCCCTCCGGAAAGGTCATGAACCCAACCTTGGACCCGCCCACATCTGAGAACAGTGGGTGGATCGATGTCGAACAACATAACATTATGCAAGCGTGAAAAGGCGAACCCTTCAAAAGTTTTTTGGGTGACCCTAAAAAGGGTCCTGACCCCCCCCCCCACTTGGAAGACCAGTGAGGCAGTGATCAATATTAATATTGTATTTGTATATCATATAGTCAATACCGTATTTGTATATCCCACGAGCAATACTCTGGACCATGACATGCACAAAGCAACACGGTAGGAATCACCACAAATCCATAAATAACAAACCTTGCTCTTTAGACTGTTCATCAGCTTTTCGCTTTGCGTTTTTGGAGTCTCTTCTTTCTTTGATCTTCCCTCTTCCCTCTTTGTTTTCGGAGCCTCTTCTGTCTCTGATCCGCCTGCTTCCTCTTCAGCAGTCTTTGCACTAAATCGTTAAGATGGTTGCTCTTCCCTCTATCGGTCTCCGGGATCATCTCGTACTGCGTCCAGGCGTTCTTCGTCTCCTTACACTCCAACGTTGTTTGGGTCCCTTTTTGGGAAAACGAAAAGGAATTTTTATTTCGATGTCAAAACGATTAGGATTTCAAACTTCCAATCTTGCTATGTCAGACAATAAACACAATGTTAATTTCTTACAGGCCTTTCTTATCATCACAAACTGGCAGTCACCCAACCACTCACCACAATTTCAGTTTCAAATGAACATTACTGGTTACACTCCTTAATATTCGACAGTTAACTTATAGCTAACAGTGACAAATAAAACCGCTCGTGCACAGCACTCGGTTGCATGAAGTCTGTCTCGCATGTGTCATGGCTGTGTTGGGTTCTCACCTCTCGCCTTCATATGATCATACTGTCTAGCTAATGCCATTATTTTCATAGCTGATTTACTCAGGAAAGAATGCTCTCTGACCATCACCTCTCCCCCATTGCGTTAGTCCAAATTTAGCCAAGAAGGCTGACCAAGGCAAATGAAATTTGTGGCAAACCTTGATGTCAGATCTGCATTCATGTTATCACGAATCAATTATTAACCTTGCGGCACCGATTGTCGCATTATGCCCCCCCTCCTTTCAATTGTAGTTAATGTTGTTAATATGCTATGCTGTGATGTGCTCAAATATCACAAGAAAGACCATCAATGACAAATCAATCAATTACCTAGTATGTATACTTTCCATTCAACCCGATCACAGCTTATAAATCCGACCAAATATGTATTCTGCTTGGCTCCGATTACCCCTCTGTTTTCTATAAGACATGTATGTATTGTATGTATTTTAGATCCTCCTGCAGGCAGGAACTCGCGAAGAAGCCGTCACTGGCTTATCAAAGCCGCAAGCTGACCGAAGTCAGTCTCTTACATTCATATTTAACGTCCATGTTTATGAATTGTCAATTGTCAACAACTCTGTAACTGGACGACATACATTAATCTTGCAGTGACTCGAAGTCGGGACTTTATTATTGAAAGACATAATTCTGAAAGCGAATGGATGCTCAAACTGAAAATACCAACAACAAGGGACGTTCGAGTCTTGAGTGACTTCCCTTTGTTACAGAATGCTAATCCTGTGCACCTTTCATATTCCTGGTATGAACTATGTCCATGCTATAGCTGCCTTTACCTTTCCTTGAACAGTAACATTTTCTATTATCAAAACAATCTGTTATTTGATCAGATATCAAGACATCAACAAAATTTCACCAACTGAAAAACATGTCGTTTCATGTATGCAGTTCGTAAAACACCTCACGTTGCATTACAAGAATTCCTCGGCCTGCATGTAGGGAAGGTGATAGCTTTACCCAGACTACAAAGTAGCAGATATATGTCCGGATCCGAGTATAAAAGACGGATACTTACCAACGCTTTTGTTCCAGATCTTTGTTCGAAGTGAAGTTCCGTTTTCGTGATACCGAGTCATCAATGCATCCAAGTAAAACCGAACGTCATCCTCGCTCATCGTCTGAAAAAAGGACAAAAAAAATATATAAAACTGAAACAAATTTATCCTCCAAGCAAGACAACATTCCTAATACTACTTTATGTTGAAGTGAGTTTGTGATACAACGCCCTCCCCACCCAACTCCCCCCACGATCCATCCTTTCTCGGCCACCTTCCCGCAACCTCTTCCTTCCCATAACTTCTTTCACGGAAGCTTTAGATGCCAAATGCCGTTCTCAAATGCATCCTTCCTCAGTTAGAATTCTCACAACTTACAGTATCAGTTGGCAGTCTGTTGCGTTCCATTTTGTTTTGATTTTCCCTAGTTTATAATTATAACAATAATCAGCAGCTACATTTACGACGCTTAAGCGACCACAAATGTGGGAGAAACTTGCAAGGGCCTATGGATTACAACTTACACGTCGGGTGGCTTCCAATTCAAAGTTTTAACTCAAATTTGGAATCTTTTCAATTCTATTAAGCATTTCAGATGGGAAAACTGTACACTGCTCTTGGATAGAAAAACCCAACTTACTACGATCCCGGAAATGAAATGACTGACTGAAAGAAGGAACCAGCGAAAGAACAAAAAGAATGAACAACCGGTATGACTGTATGGATTTGAATGTCAGACTCCATTTGTCAAATCCGAGACAGTACTTACAGAATTACCGGTAGTGTCTGAGCCATCCACCGTTGGTAACTTTGAAGCAGTTTCAAGCTCATCATCTTCTGGCACACCTCTCGACATGGTCAGTTTTACTAGTTGTTCCGCAGCTCCTCTGTCCCCAGGTGTGGTTTCAACGTTGTTTTCCGACAATCTTCTGGACGAGGCAAAGCTGACCAGTTGTTCGACAGCTCCAGACGCATTTTCAACAATGATAGGCCCGCCATCACATTCCTCAAAGTCAGAACTTGGCTTCAGGACAACTTTCCACCTTTTCTGCAAAAATACAAATTGTTAGCAACAATACTTAGTCTGTTGTTTCTTTCTGCCAATACTTTAAATTACTTACGATAAATTACATTACCTTATGCATACACTAGTATGATATTGGGAGGGCTATTAGTGGGCCATCATGAACTTCAAATTTAGCAGACTGCAATATATGCCTTTCAGACTAAACAAGTTAAAGGGTGTGAAGACTAGCGCACAAAGAAACGTCTCATGCCGGTAATCTGACCTAGTTTCGCCTGAGGTGTAACAGAAGAGTTAGACACCACCATCGATCCCAGAAAATACACACACAGCTTGCTACCGTCGGTAATTAGACATTGTGTACAGTCACTACATGCAGCTACGGTCAATACCCATAACACAGTGTACATAGCAACGATGGACATCTCAGCAGGGAGTTGTTATGAAACTCCCTGATCACAGGTCCAGATAAAAGATAACAAGGAATCACGTGTCATTACTGTGTGCATTTTGTAGCGATAAGAAAAAAACCTCACTTGTAAGCAACGCAAAGTTAACTTTTTCACAGAGCGGCACGCGCTTTGGGGCGAGTCTTCAATGCCTTTAAGCACTAGAGTACATGTCCCACAATGCACCTGCACTATATGTACAGTACCTTAGCTCAATATTATAGCCACAAAGAACATCATTGTTGGTATTGATCCCATTAAGTGCAGCCCCTCTATAGTCCCTGTGTCAAACTTTCTCAGTTTTAGTGGCGCACTGTGGATTACCGGTTACTTACTTTCTGAGACTTACTTTAACAGTACTGTACCGTGTTAAATTTTGGAAAAGGAAATATTTTGAACAGATTTGTACATGTTGTACTTATAACTTGCCGCACTTTGTAAATCAAGTTTACTCACTAGTTTAAGATTAACTACAAAAAAGTTAGAGGGGCCTGATGTTTCAATCCTACAAGGATATTTTCTTCTCTTTTGTGCATAGGCCTATAAGGGGGGGGGGGGGGAGGGGACTGGAATCCTTGCCCAGAAATATAAAAAAATCAAATAGTGCAATAACAAGTCATATTTATTCAATAATTTATTTACATAGTTTAGAGACCCAAGGATCAGGAAGCCTTTCAGAAGCCTTATTTGAGACCCTATCCGTGTTAGATGGTGGATGAACACCGGCTTATTTCAAGCTTTCTCTTTGCGATAAGTGTTCAGAGGATATATAACGATCGAGGCAGGGGTGTGAATTCGCTCCCATTCCTGCTCCGCGACCGCCATTCAATGTCCAACGGATGAGAGTGAATGACCCAGCTTCTGACCACTTTCTGAAATACTGAGGTAGGCAAAGGCACCCCATTCCTTGTACATCACTACAATGCAGCCTGTGTTAGGCCTGTCCTAACTATACAGTATACTGCATTAACGCTCAAGAAAACTAAAAGATGTCAATCCTTGAATGATTACCAGATTGCGGTCCAATAGGATAATCTAATTCGGTTCCATTACATCTAGGCCCCTATATTCGTACCCTATAATAGAGTAGTTACACATGTCCTAAGCTAGGAGCCTATACCCTTTATAAAAAAGCTAGGCCTAGTAATATAAGGCCTACTGTAAGTTAGTCACTAAGGCTACTGCATACTGTACATAGGCTACATGTGTTAAAGGAAAACAAGGCTGTACGTCTTGTTACTTTCTGTTAAGACTATACTGTAGCCAAATTACATTTTTGTTCAGCCGTCCTTTCCTCGGCAGCAACGTTGGAACTGCATTTTTTTTCAGGGTTGGTAATAGTTTTTCATTTTGACTGGGCAAAAGTCTTTTCTTTAATATATAACTCTCTTCCCAATCACTTTCTAGAAAGTGCAGTGAGCACAGCCTGGAACCCTCTCCATGGGAAATACCAGGGCCTTCGAAATCACTTCGAGTTCGCTGTACAAAACGTAACCAAATTCGGTAACGTTCACTGTCCTTTTCTTTGCTTGGAAAACGGAAAAAACTGATGTGCCTGTTGTAGGGGGACCTGGTGGTGGTACAACCCCCCACAATACAATTCAAAGGCATTTTAGTTTGAAAGGCAATTAGGCATTTGTCACGTTTTCTTTCCCCACAAAAATCCTGACCAGACAGGTTTCAACACATGAAGAACGGATACTACAGAGCTAGCTGTGCATGCTGGCGGTACTGCAGGTAAGTTCTTGCAAACTACTGCCAACGACGTCAGCGCAAAAGGTTAACGTGTGATGACGTCATCAGACGGTAAGGTCAAACCACAGCCGAGCTAGCCTAGCTATTCATTGGATGAGGGAGTTGTTATAACTCTCTGATTTGATCAATAACGTTTTATGTAAGTTGATCCAGGATTTATGGTGAGATCGTGACTAGGAGAGACAAATAGATACCGTAATCACAACTGCTCCTCCCCACCCCCTTTCATTACTCCATAGCTTAAGCAGGGGCGGACTGGATCTTAAAACCGGCCCGGGCATTTTTCACCTACGGACCGGCCCATTATTCATTGATATGTTACTTAATTATTAGTGATCGCCGTCCTAGTGGAGGGGTCTAAGGGGAGGGGGTGTCCCCCTCCCCATTGAGATTTTTTTGAAGTTATAAGGAATGCCTAGATGCAAAATGGTGCTATATTTCTCAACTTTGTAGGTTACAATAATCCTTTAAAAAATACCCAAAAATAATTTCCAGAAGCAACACTTGATTAAACTGAGGAAAGTTAAAAACGTAAACAAAAATAGGCCAAAATATATGTTTCAGACTGGATTTTAATTAGTTTTTCAAGCATTTTGTGACAACATGCTTGAAAAAATTTAAAAAAAATAAAATAAAATCCACTAAAATATATATGTTCAATAACACGAGCCCATGTCATATCTACGAGAGTAGGAGCCTACGCAGTTCGCTGCTTCTGGCAGCCACACCATCAATGATATTTTTAGTGTCAAGTTTGGCCAAGATCTTTTTTTCCACAGACATCAACATGAACGCCTCAAGATGTTCTTGTGTCATTGTACTTCTTCAAACGGTTTTTGAGTCTCTTCAAGGCACAGAAAGAACGTTCACATGCCACTTGTGACACATGTAGCGTTACCAGCAGCTTGTAAGCAAGCTCAATGCTCTTGTAAGCATCGGTGAAAAGGTTCAACTTGAGGAGCACCTTGTAGCAGCAGAGATCGAGGACAGTCTTTACATGACTGATTCCCACAGTTAAAATATATATTTCTACACAGCCCGTCTGTATTCTATTAACTCAGTACTGTGAAATGGGCTGTTAATTTTACCAGGCTCCCCAGCCCACCGGCCCATCGGGCATTGCCCAAATGACCGTGTGGTCAGTCCGCCACTGGGCTTAAGTTATATATGCATTAATAGGACTGTGACCTGGCAAATCATTCATTGGTCTGGCCTACCAGATTTGTCTCGTCATGCACAGTATTTCATACATTTAATAATTTTGGGGAAAAATTAAGTGCACGGAAGATGTCTGAATCACCAGATGATTACTGAATAATTACTTGTTGAGGGTTAGTCATTCATAATAGCCAACTATA
>KN883406.1:144756-155002 GCA_000934455.1 Apostichopus parvimensis | reverse complement strand
AAAAAACATATACACAGCTAATTCAGTATCAAGTTCACTTTTACAAGCTGCACTCTTCGAAATAAGTCCAAAAATTTCCCTCTCGTTGAATTGTGATATTTATGCAGGCTGGGTGTAACACAGTTAGTTGTACTTTATACAGTACATATGCCACAAGCTACGTATGAACAATGCATGGTTGCATCATATACCGCTATGAGAAATCCAAAACCTAAGAATCCCAAGGAAAAATCCAAATAGTCTGGTGAGTGGGTTGACAAGGCTACCACTACTGTACGTATCATGTGTAGATAAATCATATATACACAGCTCAGTGTATAAAGTCACTGTTTGTATCTGACACCGGATATCATGTTAACTATTTATATGAAATCAAGCTTCCATTATTATGGCTAGAACTTCCACCTAATGGGAGTGAATCATGCACTTAGCTGGTAGCATACAGGAAACTAACACAGCTGGTATCCAACAGTTCAACAATATTCCAATGAGAAGCTCATATTTTGTGGCAACTACTTTTCCCTGTGCATCCATATGCTAATAACTGCTACCAAATGCATAATATTTACCTACAGTACCTATACTGCTGTATTATCAACCTGGAACATGGTGTGTATTAACAGACTATGTAAGCTATTCCCTATCATCCCATGAATCATAATTTGCTCATATATATCTATATTTTTTGGGGTTGATTAATTCATAACCAAACAATAATTCTGAGCAGATGAGTCAAACTCGACTTGGCATTTACAGTAAAATGATAAAATTTGTCTTCAAAATCTGCAGACCCAAGAATTAGTCGACTTAAATTAAAAGGTTATTCAGTATTTATAACCAAATCGTTCCACTGTCAAGCTCATACTGTGCAGTGTCTTAACACTACAACACAGACTGACTGTAGGTACATTCCTCCAATACATACTCAAGTTTGGGCGGTGTCAATGACATCCATGAATTCATGACATAGTAAAATAATCTTTCCCCAGCAGAGAGGTTGTGATTCACTATAGAAATATTATCCTCTGATCTATTCAAAGATATCTCCTCTCTGAACACGGAACAACGTAAATCAAATTTCAAAACAGACTCCACCGGAATATGCTTAAAAATACTGTTAGGGAATGAATGGTTCTCTCTTGAAAATCAATTCATCAAGCACTAATTAGCTCGATATTAGCAGCAGACAAAACAATACTGTCGTAGACATCAAAGTCAAAAACACATTTGACAACCATCACGCCACAGCCAAGGGTGCTGTAGTCAAACATACAGTATTAGCCGAAAACCTAATACCAAACAAGAACAGCTGTTAACACTAATTCATATATATACACTATTGTACAGCGGTATGTAGACACAGAGAAATCGATTACTCGTTTGTCCGGTCCTCCACACTGAACAGTTTACTTAAATAGTCAAGATGAGATTAACAGAGCCATAAAGTTTAAAGTTCATATTATCAAAGAAAGTAACTTTGATAAAGTTAACATTCAAAATGGATCAAAGTTCACAAACTGACTGCCATATATATATGTTGGAAATTTGAACTGAAAAAAACAACAAACAACAATAACCAAACCAGTTTCAAAATTCTTTCCTAGCAGACTATGTACAGAGAACTCTCAAGTGTGTAACTGTCATACCAGTACTACTAGTCTTTCATAATTACTGTTTCAAAAATACCTGTACATACTGTGTATAACAGTATGACTACTGCATTTTGCATTAATAATTATAATAATTAATAATTATAATCATATTAATCAGGCAGTTATTTTTACACACTTAAGCGACCTCAAATGTGGGAGAATCCCGCAAACGCTTATGGATTACAACATTTTACATCGGGTGGTTTCCAATTTAGGTTTACCCAGGTATTAATTCTTCATTTTATTCTAATTAACTCCACTGAAAAGTGTCCTTAATGTAAACGACAGAAGCAGGCTAAGATGACGATCAACATCATTGAAACGTTTCCCTGTATATGTAAGCAACCCACTCGAGCTGATTGCAATGATAACAAACTGTGTGACACCTTAATGGCCATGCGATGTGATAACGTGTGAGCTACATATATTATTTGATGTTCTCCTTTGGGACAGATAACAGACCATCATCAAAGGGGACAAATGCCTTAAAGCAGCTGGTAATGTTTTTGCTTAGTCTTCTTGATATATATACAAATACACATGAGCACTGACCATGTCAAGTGTATTTTCTATCACTTTTCAAAAAGAAAAATCATAATGTTCGGTTTATATAGCCGCTTTGTACAAGCAATAGGTTTCAAAGCACTTTACAGACGTTATATTACCCCTGGTCTATGATAACCTGTCCCAGAGACAATCCCTCCAGTCGGCAGCAGTTATATACTGCGCCCAATGACAAGTTACTTCACAGGTACCCATTTAACCCCTGGGTGGAGAGAGGCAGTTGAGATAAAGCATCTTGCCCAAGGACACAACATAAATGAACTAGGCAGGAATGGAACCAGTAATCCTTGGATCACGAGTCCGAAGACTTAGCCAAAACTATTTTCATAGATCTAATGTTGGCGTGTGTACTTCCATCTGTGCACTGATTACCCCAATTCTGTACCTACCCCGCCTACAGTACTATTATTTGACTTTTCTCATGTATAAGAATCATAGCATATGTTGTTTAATTATGTATGTTATTGTTAATTGCTAAATTACTACTAAGCGAGAAATGAAAGTCTTGGGACAATACAATAAGGACTTAAACACATCACGTCCTTCTAACTGTACGAAACATACATTAGCGCTTGTAGAGTAACATACAGTAAATGATGTCTTGGTGTGAGTTGGAGTACAGGCAATATCTACTATAGAGAAACACATACTGTACTAGTAACAGAAGGTTACTCTGTCAGTGATAGATTCCCCCTCCTGACAAAAAGTGACTTTTGTTGTAATATTTTTTAAAGTATGACGTGTTAGTATGAAGTTTTTTTCCTTAGTATGTAACAGGCTCCACAGTATCTGCAAATCTCTCGTTAGTATTTGGAGGCATTTGACACCTGTGATTATTGACATATCATCAGTCATACCATATTGAATGAAATAATACTATGCATGTACAGCTAATCAAACATATAGATTAGTCTTACTCTTAAATGTTCTTGTAAACAGGCAGAAAAGTACCACTCAATGATATTTTTTGTCCTACAGTATATAATCCCTTATCATCCCTATACGCTTTCCTACGCACTGATATATGAAATTTATAACCCACAGAGTCAAAGGGAAAAAGAAAAATTGTTTAACTTACGTGTCCCTCTGGTAGCGACCATGTCTTTTTGAAAAAGTCCAGATTCATTTTATGCACCACGAATAAGGGAAATGTATTCGTTCAAAACGCGACAATTTCTTTGATTCTTTCAAGTTGTAACAGTCTCAGTACAAAGTGCTTAAACCCTACTGCTTGTAATATTCTTCTTTCCAATAACAACTAACCAACCCAACAACCTCACAATTTGTACTCAAACAGTCATCCAATTCAATTCTGTTGTGGTAGAAAGATACGTTTTATTACGGTACGATGTACACAACCCTTCGTTATGAAAAGTACATTTCCGTATCGGTGAGACAATATATCCTAATATATCACTCACTCCAGGTGATGATAGGAAACATCTCTATAAATTAAACGAAAGTCAGTACCAAATACCAACCAGTTTGTGGTCAAAATGGTAATGCGCCGCGTAAACTATATTCCCTGGTACTGGTAGTATACAAACTATACTGTTAATAAAGATTAAGATCATACAAAAAATTGTATGGGCAAATACTTAAGCAAAATTGAGACAAGCTTGATCTGTGAAGAGAATTTCCACAAAATAAAATCGCCATAAAAAGAGATTAAATGGTTTCTTGCATCGACAGTGGTTGTTTCAAGTTGGTGCAAATTCGCACTGTACGAGGTATACACCTCCAGGATTAATGAATGTCTTTTAAGTTTGACATTATCATCAATTCCAACAAAAAAGTCATAAACATGTCCAGCACTGTAGTGAATATATACCACAACAGATCAAAATATCTCCAAAACTGATTTCTGTAACGTAACTTTTCCTCCAATCGAAGTGAGAGTCTTTATCCATAGGACTATACAAAAGTGTTTTTTTAATATGCAACAGAAACGTTCAGTACAAACATGACTTTCCCTCTTGTTTTTGATGGCAAAAGATGTTAATTTTCACAATACATTACATAGTATATTATACTTGACTCAATTGATTCCCTAGATAAACTGTATACTACAGAGCATGCATCCACAATTACACATTACAAGTCTGGTCTCTCCATCACAACACTAGACTGATGTAACCTTTCCATCTTTCAGGGCAATACAGTAAATTCCTTTCGGCTTACACTCAACAAGTGGGAGTACTGTAGTTACTTGACCTCTCCCTACTCTCAGATTTCTTCTTTTTTTTCCTTTTTTTTTCAAATACCAAACTGAACCCATTCCAGAGAATATCCCATTGCTATCAATCTCTCCCACAGATATAAAGATATGTACTGAAGCACAGTATGTATACAGTACCTTAAATAGCTCAAAATAATATAGATCAGAAGATGGATTCCTCCAGTAAACCCACCCACTGTGCCAACAGATCAAGAGGGCAAGCAGTACACAGATAAGGCAGTAATTCCTATTCAACTGACAACACAAGAAAACAAAATACACACACACCTTCAAAACCCAAAAATAAATGAATTTCTATGGCCTCCAACCCCTCTAGAGAGGTTAGGAAATTACAAAGAGTTGAAATTAGAATAAATGAAAGACTTCCCCCCATGGATTAGGAAAGATTCCTCCTTAAGTAAGCACTTGTCACATACAGTATGTATACAGAGTGCCCCATTAATTGAACATGACATATGTCTGGCATCTGTCCTTTATTCATTGAAATTAAAAACGAGCATTCAGATAGTGCTAATTTAGTCACTTTCATATCTCTTATTGTTTGTATTATATTTGTGAAACAAACATTACTGTACATGTCTGCACATCTCAAGCATCATGCAATTATTAGTAGAGATCGAACATTTATTTTAAGTGGGAGTATCACTTTCAGATATATTTATAAACATTCAAAGAAAATGTCTCTTTGCAAAAGGTCACAGGTACTGAATGATATGAATAGATTTTTTGGTTTCAGCCTTCCCTTTCCCACATTTCCTTTCCCACATCCCCTTCCCCAGCCCCCTGCCCACATCCCCATCAAATTTGACAGAATGTTTCGACCGTACAAAATAAATTCCATACATTGGTGAGTGTTGACGTACACAATTCATTGGGTCCATGAAGGTTATATCCTTCAGGTACAGACTACAGTAAGTTGTGTTAGAACTCTAATAATAAAATGGTGTGGATGTGTACGAAATATAGTCTGTAAGTGGAACAACTATTCCCCAATGGATTTTGTTCTCATTTTAGCTATTATTAGAACTCTTTTTCCAAGTTCCTTCAACCTGAGAGAAACTTCATTTTATGCTCCACCAATCAACACCTGCTTTCAATATGTAGAGGAAATTACACAATACTCCAATAGCTATTAATTAGCAATTTGTCACAACCTGTGTGTGGATCCTGGGCAGCTCCTACAGTGAATCTAATCATTGTATGTATACAGTAACTTACTGTCTTAGCTGGTGGATGCCTGCACTCTAGTGACAAAGTACACAGTTGTCCAAGTGGGAACTAAGTGGTTCAGTTTGTATTAGTGACCTAGAATGGTATGTCAAATCTTTCCCTCTTTCGACAACTCAAATAAATTTACCCTGTCAACCTTCAACTTTTAACTGACTACTAGATAATGCTTCTTATTTGTACTTTAAAATACTGTGTTAAGAAACAGCTTTATTGTGTGTAATGTCATCCAAGTAGCACACAGTGCTGTAACTGACATTCCTGTTGCCCAAAGAAAACAATTAGTTCCATGTTTCCTGGGGTTCCGAAAGTTCTCAGGAACATATCCTGTACAGTATTGACAACTAGAGGTCAAAGAGTAATCTCCCAAACCCTCAACACTGTTAATTTAGCACACTATTTGTACCACCATTTTAGAATATTGATGTATTTGGTCAGACAAAGATAGGTCAATGGGTCAGGTAAATTCACCCTTGCCTTAATATTCTACTGTAAAAGAGAAGCGTAACATACCATCATCATATTTGACAGAGGCACTCGTGATGAGAAACTTTCCAAGCAGCTAAAAGAAAGAGCTAATTCTATTTAAGGCGATATCACCATATTAATGTTTGTGCACACATTAAGAATTAAGACTTGAGTAAGTCTACATATGACATCATCGAGCCACATAGTTGTCGATATATCCTCCAAGGATTAAATCAGCAATTGTTTGGAGACAGGAAACTGACCCCAGCAGGAGTGACTTTGAGAACGTCTTTGATTGGTGAACGACATGTATGTATTGAGCTACTGCATCACAAGTTACAAAGTAACAATTGTCTGTGTGTGTTAGAAAACAGTGAAGCAAATGGCCATAGACTCAGTCCTTAGGTGAGTATTCGGATACTGTGGAGTATTCGCAACTGCCTATGACTCACTGTAAGCCCGATACCAGTGTATGGCGAAGCCCTCCACATAATAGCCGGTATCAAAGGTTCAGTCCAGGAGGCCATAGTGTAGTTTACATTTCTATTTTAGGTAATCTTGTTCATCTTCCCAGTGATAATGTTTTTGGTCTTAGTAGGGTTAACTTTAAAGAGGTGTATCAATGTTCCATCTACAAAAGATGATCCTGAAATGTTAAAATTTCTATAGTCTGAGGACTAATTAAACATAGAAAAATGCAAATTATGTAATTTCTTGCTATTTTGCAATGTATTTATTATTAAACCTACAGTAGAGGTGAATGGGACTACCATGTAACTACTTACAGTTGATAAATAGGTTTCACTTTGTTTGCTCTGAAAACCATTTACAATGATATGATTTTCATATCATAGAAGTTACAGGTACTCTTTAAAAGTAGTGTATGTAGTATGTATGTTATATGAATGTTGTGCAACAGTGAGTATTAAATTGTCGTCAAAACTTCTAATACAAAGACATCACATACATGAGGGAAACATTGAAGAAACAATTTCAGGCATTCAAGCCTAAACCTAAACACTTTAACCATCAAAGCTGTTTAGAAATATGAAATTTATGAGACATTACTGAGAGGCATGACTAGGGATCAGTAGTTTAACTTTAATGCTAATTCGCAGATCAATATTACTAGCATCTAGCCTTGGCGACTTCTGAAAGTTACGAGTCGAGTATTTCAGCCCAAGAAGTCAACGACTCCTACGTAGTGGTAAGTAGTCGGCTCATTATGCAGCACTGTATATAAGGCATAGTACACTTTCAGTTTCGCACTAAAATTGAACACACGGAAATCCTCTGCTGCACATACAGACAAAACAGCGAGAAATTACATAACTTCTTAAAAAATTCAAACCTGCATAGTCCAAGTTTGTTTTACTTAATATCCATGAAGTAGTAACCCATAAATGTTCTACAGCTAATATCAAAAGAATCTAATCCTCATCTCACAATTTTGTTACCGTTATAGTAAGTTTACATGCTTCATTTGTGTGATAACTTCCAAGCATAAATTGAGGAAACAGTAGGATACTGTTCATCTGTTAACCAAAAAGTTGGAATAAATAACTTTATGTCAGCTAAAGAATGTACATACATGTTATGTTGGTCGAACATTTCACGGTTGTTTCCCTGACGGCATACATTGCATTTGTTTACTCTGCATAATGTGTTTGATATAGGGAGCTATGAAAGATGTTTGCTATCCTTCAATGTAAACATGATATTTTACAACAGTAATTTATGATTCTCACTCAAAGCTCAAGTTGCATATGGCCACATTTTCATTTGTCTACATTTTGAAGGCATGCAAGAAACAGGCTCCATTTGGGAACAGTTCATTGTGGAAAAAGTGGAACTCTGGTCTATTGGGCAGTAGATTTCAGAAAACAATTTTTTAAGGAAAACTTACAGCAAAAGCAGCTTTGCATAATGAAAATGACTTGTCAATCATGTATTTTCATAATTTTTTTAACGAAATTTACCCCTATCATCTCTTCATCAACACATGCTCCATGAGCAGTTCTGTACAAAACTTACACAAAAAGAGCATTTGTCTTGTCATATATGTCTTTTAAACCACTTGTCATGCATTTTTTCCATGCATGAATTCCACTCAAGTCAAAGCGTACTTTCCTAAGCTTCCATTTCTCAAACCAATAAAGTTCACACTGTATGGCAAGTTATCTGCATCTGTATTAATATATATATAATATAGGCCTCTGCAGCTTAGTGCCATATTCATGTGTGTGAACGCACTCAGTGTTTTTTGTTCTATTTTTCCTCTTGCCTAGAAATGCCAATGAAACGCACTGAAGTTTCGTGTGAGAACCCCACTTGGACATAATACCATATAAGTAATTTCATCTCAATCAGATTTCCCGTTTGATGTTTTGGTTGGGGTTTAGGATATCATAAGGTTATCCCTTAAGTTGAACTAGTTATGTCAATTTAAATTTATAACGTAGGCCTAACACAGGAGATTGAGAAGACAACTTAAGACATGTCTTACTTGTTTGAGTTCGACTACCTCAAACTATCAAATATGTAATTACCAATAAACTTTTAGTTAAGCTTATTTTTTCTACTTACGAAAGTTGCTATCGGTCATACAACTAGACATACATGTTCAGTGCAGTCGGATGGAATTTACGTTAACGTGTGGCAAGTGGGTGTGTGGATTTGAAATCAAATAGTTAGGCCTACAAGAACTTGTACAATAACATTAACAAGTGGCAGATTGACCGCCAGTTTGAGTGCTTTGAAGACGAGTCCTGCCTATACCGTCTTCAGTTAAGTTAGGCGTATTTCCTACCGACAGTTAAAATAGTCTAGACGGTTGTTTTTTTAAGAAGTTAACTGAAACACACAAAATGATAAACAACTTACGAAGCTGTGCCTTTTCAGCTCTTTATTTCTGTCCATTCTTGCGAAATAACAGTTTGATTCATATCGAGTTGGCTCAACTGTATCGAGGTTGTTGCTCGCGGTGCCACAGATGTAAATACATAACAACGATCTTTGTAACACACTAGAGCTTCATAATGAAGGTAGTAATGCGCGACAATAGAGTTGCGATTATCATGGGAAAACGTATATGGAAGGGGATGGTGAAAGGTTGCAGAGAACTTGAAGCGCAGGGATGGGTATTTCTGTTTGGGGTCACCGTTTTCACCTGGGGTTGACAGGAAATCACCAAGGAAAAAGAGACTTGGTAAGGTTCCAGGCGTGAAATCCCGGGAAACTACCGCATTTTCAGGTATTATTTGACTCTTTATTATGTTCTTTGGTATTGTTAGCATATATTGCGGACTGAGGGCAGGGACGTAGCTAAAGGGGTGCCTCGGCCACCCCCCCCCCCCTCAATAATTGGCTTGAATCTTCAGTAGTTGGAAAATCGGTGGTTAAACACACGACAGTAGTAGGAAATTTTTATCTATGCAACATCTCACGTCAGTCTCTTGACAGGAAAATTCTGATTTCTGAGTCAATAATATTAGGCTATTTTTAATACTTCTAATTTATGCTTACATTATTACAAGATTTGACGAAATTCGAATTTGAAATTAACCGAAAACTTGTTTCTAAATTCTTTGAAGACTCATAATAAAGGTGAAAATTGTCTGAATACGGCCAATTTGCGTTCGATATTACCGTATATAAGTACCCGGTGTATAGCATATATACAGTACGAAGAATTGACAACCTCGATCGTGTGGTGCTGCTGAAAATGTCCAACTTGCTGTATATACGGCACCCCTCCTTACGAATCCACCCAGTTGGAAAATTATGATTCTACCCCTTCCCCCCCCCCCACCTCCCAGGGGCGGAGCTAGAGGTACTGGTCAGGAGGGGCGAGAATGGTCTGTAGGGGCGCCTTCGACACTATCTAAGCGGAGCGCCACCACTGGTTGGCGCGTAGCGTACAGAAAATTTTTGAGTTAAGATACTCCCTAGATCGCCGGAAATGACCCTTTCCGGGCCTGGCTAATTTGCAGATAAACGAAGAATAAATAGGCCTAGGTGTCATCGCCAAATTACACCAACAAAATGTGACAAATGTCAATAAGTAGATGAGAGCGCAATAAAAAAGTCAATAATC
>KN883406.1:48327-66437 GCA_000934455.1 Apostichopus parvimensis | reverse complement strand
GAAACATTTGGCAGCAACAAACAGAAAAGAGCCATGCATAGCCGGCTGAAAAACAAGATTTCGGAAGATTCTATCCATAAGGCAGCCACCACTGCAGCTGAAAATGCAAAAGAATTGCCCGTTGAACTTGATGGTAAGGTTCCCCAGTTTGTCTTTGCTTATCCTATGTCACTACTCTCTCTCCTTCATGTCCAAGGATGACTTAAAGGCTTTGAAGACTCGCCCCAAACCGCGTGCGGCCATCTGAAATAGTTAACTTTCTGTTGCTTGCAAGTGACGTTTTGTTCGTGTCGCTACAAAATGCAGACAGTACGGAAACGTTATCTTTAGCTGGACCTGAGATGTCTATCGCTGTATCGTTTGTATACTGTGCTGTGGGTATTGACCGCAGCTGTATGTACTGACTGTACACTAGTGTCTAATTACCGACGGTAGCCAGCTGTGTGTGTATTTTCTGGGATCAATGGTGGTGTTTAACACTTCTGTTACACCTCATTCGAAACTAGGTCAGATTACCGGCATGAGACGTTTCTTTTTGCGCGAGTCTTCACACCCTTTAAAAAGGCAAAATAATTTTATTGGTATTGATATGTTATAGTCCAAGAAAAAATTGACTCTATGTAAATGTTTCCATAGCTTTTAGGGTTTTCAAGATATTGACTTTGAAAATAGGCTAAAATCTCTGGAATGCCCCTCAGTACAGGGCTTGAAAATGTCAGTTTTAATCCATTGTTTTATGAACTCTTATAATTCTACCAAAATGTGTTCTTTTTCTACCTTTTATTAAGGACAGAACACCTTTGGATGACATTCAACACCATTTGTCTTTGAAAACTTTGTGTCAAAAGCATTGTAAACATGTCATTTTTGAGGCCATCAAAATTGAAATGTTTTGCTCATGTAGCTTTAATAGTGTTTCATCTGAAGAAGTGACCCAATGGTCTGTGTAGTAGACTACATAGTCCAGTCAATTTATTGTTGAACATCACCGGTTTCAAACAATCTAGAACTATAGCAGAGGTATTTAATAGTCTACAAAAAAAAATAATAATCTTGTGCCTAAAGTCATCCTGTTGTCACTGAGTCATCACCTGACCAAGCAATTTAATATTCAGTTTCACACATGATTGGGATGGGTTGGGGGGGGGGGGAACCTCTTAATAACCAAGAGATCTATGTAGTTACAAAACCATTTTGTGTACTAAACTTAGGGTAGTAAGTATTTAAAGGATTAAACTAGGTTGAATATAAAAGTTCAACTACGTCGTAAATCCGAAATCGGTCCCCAGAATTATTCACAGGTGACTTCCTTGCATTGGGTTGCTGGTAGTGAGCTCTCTGCTTGTTCAAAAAAAAGAAGAGTATTGGCAAACTGCCATTTTGTGTAGCATCCCTTAATGCAGAGGGCATTTGATTAATGTTTTCAAGCATCTTCGTTCTTAATAAAAATGCTGAGATCGATATCATGTGGCTTTTCTGTCATTTTTTATGACAAACAAGAACAAAACGGGTCGAGGATTTTGAGTTCATGAATGGTGTTTTCTTCTGGTTTTTTTTTCTGTTTTTTTATAGTAAGGGTATCATTAGAAGTAAACAGTCTCCCAGCATTGCATGAGCTCATTTTGATTAAAGTTTTCAAAGCATAGTCGTTCTTAATGAGATGCTCAGATCAATACCATGCGGCTTTTCTGTAATTTTTTTTTATGACAAACGAGAACAAACCGGGTCGAGGTTTTGAGTTCATGAAAGTGCTAACAGCTTGGTCTTTTCTGTTTTCTTTTCTTTATTCCATTATTTTTTATAGTAAGGGTATCATTAGAAAAAAAACAGTCTGCCAGCATTCTACAAGCTCATTTGCATAAATATTCTTATTTTTTTTATTACTTTAATCATTGGTAATCATTTGAAATATTCCTTAGCTCACATGAGATGGCTTTTAGGGTTTTTGAAATTATTAGCAGATATTTTTCTGTGTATTCATTAAGTCTATACATCTCTGTTCACAGAACCTGACTTGGCTAGTTTTCAGCTTCTTCCCCCTAGCAACAAGGAGACTCTCATACCATCAGAAATATACAGGCTAGAGCACAGTGAGTTCTGTATTACTTTTCATATCTTTTGGCTTTCCAGGCCAGTGGAGCTCACGCGATGGCCTTGGTGTCTATCTATCTGCCCGTAAGAGGGCCATGACATGTAAGATACTGGACTGATATGATAGAAAGATAATTAAGATTAACATGCAATCTGAGAATTCAGTTTAACCCTAGTTGTAAGTGCAGAGCAAAATACAGGTGAAAATTCAAAGAATGCTTTACTGCATGGAAATCTCATTTTTCATCAAAAATTGGTGATAATATTGGAATAATATTGGTACACAATTTTTTTTTTTACAGGAAATAAGTTCTAAAGGTGAAATTTTTGTCTTTTGAGTGGTCAGTGTCAAATTTGAGTGCACTTGGTCAAAAAAGTGCTTTGTAAGGGTCCATAACAACTGCTGTTAGACCTGTTTGTAGAGTTAGACTGGGTGTGACTACTTAGGCTAACAGAAGGCACTATCATTCTTAACACCCGGCCAGGCAGAACCACTTACCAAAATGTCTATGGTGGTGACTTTATAACTTTTGCCAAAATCAAAACAGTTTTAACTCTCTTAATGGGAAGTTTGTGAGTTCTTTGTCGACAGTGAAGACCATTTCTCAAGGACACCCTGGTATATTGTAACACACATTCAGCTGGATTATAAGTATGTTATGTCTAAATGAAAGAGTGCCTGAAGATGATCCCTTGATTTACAGTTTTAAATGAACTCAATGGGGAAAAACAATTGTACCTTACATTAAATGAAAGCATGCCATGTGCTAATGCAAGGAAATGTAGTGTGTGTATTGTTTATGTTCAACTTTTTCTGATTTTCTTCAAAATTTTACGCTGGTGTCTCAACTTTCATAGTTTGGTCACATACCGACATTGTCTCATAGAGATTTTCTTATGTTGCTGTAATGTGCAATTTTTGATACTTTAATGTCTTTTTTGTTTATGATGGTTTGGAGGAAAAGAAGCAACTGAACCAAAGCTGAAGCTTTCGTGTATTAAATATATCGAGACACAAATCAGTTATGGTTTTTTAACTTTCTTTTTTCTAGTTGTCCCTCGGACAATTAGGCATAACATATTGGTTGTCCGAACAGCCAATTTGGTTTCCAGAAAACAATGTGGCAAATAGCAATGGTCAGTATGTACACTGTAGGAGAAATGTGCAGGTTGGGGATGATACCAGTCTATAGTTTTAACTGATAAGGGGTATTTACTGTAATTAAAAATGCAAATTGACTATGATGTAAACAACCAGTTGTTCGCCAGATGACCTAGCTTCCTCAGTTGATTTTGATAGTCTCGGACGACGGGGCTACCATTAAAAATATTGCCCTGCAGATGTTGTTGATAATAACATGGTATAACAAAGTCTGTAATTACAATCAGGAGGATACACTGCAACCTTGCAATGGGTTGATAGAAATCCTGGCAGGAAAGGTTCAATGCTTAATTTCTCTTTTGTCTTTTCCTTAGTCATGTCAGAAACTCTGTTAGAAGATCTGGAGGAGAAGGGCAAGGCATTGGCCGATGCATCGGCAGAAGAAATTGAAAAGTGGAAAAAGGAAGAAAGGTGATATTTAGACTCAGGGAATTATTTGTTCAAACATTTCTATGAGCTGACCCTATGACCTGCAAATTCTGTAAAAAAAAAATCGCTGAAATTTTGAGTGTGCTGCCTTGAATTGGTCATTTTGGCTATGCCAGGAAGTACAACAACAAAACGAAAATCATTACAAAATTTGTGCCAATTGCTAAAAAATGTTTGTAAACGAAATAAATATATTTATTTCTAGAATGTTGTGTGGTTTTTCTTTTCTTGAAATCACAACTAAAACATGTTTGGAACGATTTGAACGAACGTTAAGCTTGAAATTGGAACCTTTCCAAATATTGTCCTTTATAACTTCGCTTGAGCATTGTCATTAAAATATCTCTCAAAAGGAGCACCAAAAAAAACAAACAAATATATGAATCAGTTACAAAATTTACTCCTAAATAATTGTTGTAAAATTCATGTTTGAACGTAATGGCACAATCTACACAATCAGTTGAACTTTAAGTTACACATTTAATGTTAATGTCAAGTGGTTAATGCAGTGGACTTGTGAGCTAAGGTTTGCAGGTTCGAGTCCTGGCCAGATCATGATGTTGTGTCCTTGGGCAAGACACTTTATATCCATTGCCTCACTTCACCCAGGTGTATAAATGGGGACCTGTGAGGTAACTTGTAAATGTAGTTGCGTGTATGGCAAGCCAATTGCCCAATGAATAGAAAAACTTGGTTTATTGGTTGATAATCCAGGTTTTTATTATAACACTCTGAACAAGGGAAACTGAATACCAGAGTGGAAAGGAATCTTCATAACTGCTTGGGAAAGATTGTGTGCAAGAAAGCTAAAAAGATTATATAGTTTGAGGTTTCCAGCAGAGTTGTAGCAAGTCAGTTCAATTTAAGATTGAGTTGAGTCATTGTCAGTAGTTTTTATGAGTCTGGGTCGAGGCACTGACTCAAGACATTGTCTGATCCCCTCAGGGAGGAAATATTTGACTACTTCCCCTGAGCCACTTTCTTTGAAAATTTTATTGACTCGATTCATGACTTGTCACAGTACTGGTTTTCAGTTCAGTTTTTATGGAATATAGAGAGTATTCTTTGGGTTCTGGATATAAAGTCATCCTTGGTTGCAATTATTCTTCAATCTCAGCAAGAAATTCAGTAATTGAGGTTGGTACTGATAATGACATTTCATTAATACATATTCTTGGCCATTTTTTCTTTATGAGTTTTTTGGATAATTTGATAGCACAGACAGAGAAGAGGTAGACACTTTTCTTGATCTTCTTGAAGAAGCTTTTAGTTTAACAATCCAAAGAAATTAAGCTCATAGGTCATCAAGTTTAGATTCTTACTGATGAACTGTTTTAATGATGAAAATCTTACATCTCTTGATTGCTTTTGTTGCCCACAGTCACCCCCATTTTGTCCTGGAAAAGTTACCTCTATCTCCGGGCAAAAGTCTGTTATCCATCAAAGAGAGAGCAGCTGTCTTAGCCTACATGACGGTCCTCATGCAACTATTTATCACACGTAAAAGGACAGCCACGGGCAGTAAGTATCCATGGCAACCTATCAATTGTAGTACCCTACAGGATGTGTTTCCCTCCTCTGGAATTTAGTGTGTGTGCTCTGAATGTGCATGTAGGGTGTATCCCATCGCCAAAAAAAAATTAATGATGTGCTACTTAAATTTTCAGAATAAAAAATCAATTTAAAAAGCAAGTGGCTTTCTTGCCTTGATTTTTTGGTAAATATCTGATCTGATACTCTCTGAGATTGGATGGCGTGAAGTATAACTTTGTGTGACTTCAGATGCCAGATGTCACTAGACTGTTATGTAATGCATGTGCAAACCCTTATTTAAAGTATTTTGTCTTAAATTTCATTGTTCCTACTCTCTGATTTAATGTCACCTAACCTCTAATCATGGTTAAAAGTTTTTAGGTTTGTTTTGTTTCCATTAATGTTCAAAATATGGTATTTTTAATTTTATACTTCTGTGACAAATTTTAAAGGGAACTTCAGATTCACTTTCCCGACTCACTTCCCTGTCTGCGCACAATAACTGCTCTCTTGCTCTACCATATCTAGAACACTTCTTTAAAGGAGGGCAGTAGACTGGAATGTGTTGGTCACAGAGAGATAGAGGGGGGAGGAGAGTTCTATATGGTTACCAAGTGTTCTAGACATGGTATAGCAAGTGTGCAGTTGTTGTTGTTGTTGTTGTTGTGAGGAGAGAGGTATGTTTGTCATTGGTAGATAAATAAACAGGAAGGTGACATTTGGAAACTTTAAGCGATCCTGGAAGATAATACATATCTTTATTAGTCCTCATTATGATGACGATGATTTCAAAGCATTATTATGACCATTCAGAGATATTCAAAGCATTCAGGAGATTTTAATGTCTTTGTTTTTGCAGTACCAGTCTTGACAGAAGTTCCTCATAGTATTAAGGAGCATATTTCTGAAACATTTTTCCAGGAAACCAGTACTGCAAGTGGCAGATCGCAACGGTGAATATCAGTGTTAAACGTGTGAATACCTGATTGCACGAAAGATGCAATTTAACATCACCGATGGTTTCGATGACTCTGTTCAGAGATTACAACCTTGTTTCACATATTAGCAGAATCTTAGGGAGCCTCAGGGAGTTTTGCAATAGCTTGCCATAAGTTCCAATCTTAAAACTCAAAAATAGATATGGTTTTACAAGGATCTAAATGCATTCAAGTTGGCATGACAGCTTCGTATAGCACTAGTCTGCCATGGCAGACAAAAAGGTCAGGGGTAGATGTGGGGTTTTACAAAGGTGGGAGGCGTGGCCATGGGTAGTTGAAGGGGAGGGGATAGGAGGGCATTAAAATTTCAGACACAAAATGGTGCATTTTGTGGCTTGTTTAGGCTATAGATTACATCTACAGGCAATAACTACTTTAAATATTTCGTGAGCATGGGGTTGTCACATTCAACAAACGGTTTTTGTTTAATTTATTGCGCATTAACCGCATGTAAACTTTGGTGCAAGGTTAAAATTAGTTCAAGGAAGTAAATTGTATAAAATAGAGGAATGTTGAATTAAAAAAAAATTAATCAGCTGTCTTGACTTTCAACTTTTTTAAGTTTTGTTTATTTATTTATTCTTTATTTGTTTGTTTTTCTTTTTGATTTCACCAAAGTGTACAAATTTCCAAATTTTATTGTCTATCTTGTAGGTATCTTACCAAACTCTCTAAGAGCAAGATAATGATTCACCTGTTGCTGTTAGCTTTACACGTCGATGGATTCGAAACCGTGCTGGAACCGTTGCAGAAGGACACCGGGGTGACACAGACAATGTAAGCTTTTCACAAGCAGCTTGTAATTCGCTCAAACATGCGTCAAAAGTTCTTTGCTTGTTTTTCTCGAAGATAAAATCCCAGCTGTTGTAAACTTTTCATTGGTAAATGCAACAAGAGAAAATATTGTGTATGAATTATCGGTTTCTCATCAAGTGGCACTTTTTCGGGGTAAATAAAGGACTGTTTATGGGAAAATAATGCTGATAAATTATTGTACAATTGCCAACTTATTTTGTTTTATGTGTAACAGGGGTACCAAACATATATATCCCAAGCTGGACTCTTAAAAGATGGAATAAAATATGAGACTTTTGGGAGTGGATTTCAGCTTTGTGTTGTGGGGTGATAAACTTCTACTGTATTACTGAGATACTACTGGGTTCTATTTAATACAAATAAGAACATTTTATAGCACTCTCTGAAAACAACTAAGAGGCAGTAATCTTATAGCAGAGGTGCAGTAGTTACACTGTCAAACTTCTTCATTGTCTTGTCTTTTTATGTAGTATTGTATATGAAATAATTACACAATCATGACAATGTAATTTTCCCCAAAAAATTGCAGAGATCAAGCACTGAGCAGGACTACCCTCATTAAAGATGACAATAATTTAAAAAAATATAGAAAAATAATAATAATAAAAAATATATATATATAAATAAATAAAAAAATAAAAATTCCAATCAAAACATAGGTGTCATCATGTTCTTTGTTATTGGTTTGGTCGAGATGAAAGCTCGCTCCCGGTTATTGTTTTCATCTCGACAATAACAAAAGAACAGGACACTTTTGGTTTGGTATCAATTTTTCAATCGATCCGTCTCTGCGCATGAGCCCAAATTTTGGGCAAAAACTAGTACATCATTAATAATCCTGATTGTGTAATTACTAACTACACAACAATACTGACAAGAGGTTGTTAAGACTATGTAGATTTATTGCATTATTTTCTGTTTGTTTCAGCTACAATTTTTGTTAGTATATTACCATAGGGAAGATATGTTTTCAAGGAGAAACTTTTGGAATGTATTGTCTTTGAATTTGTGACATTGGTAAACTCTGTTTTGAACTAGTGTGTTGATTTTCCTGTAAATATGGAGTTCTTTCACAAAGAAAATAAACCTGGGCTGTATAAATGTCCCTTGTTGATGAATTGTTGAACTTCATGACAGTATTGTAACAAAATGTTCAGAGGGGATTGGGGCTGGGGGACTGAGGGCTAAGCCATTGTTTACTGACAAATCAGCATTAAAACTTTAATTGACTGATAGTATTACAGACAATGCAACTTTATCATGGTAGGGGGATCCCCCAGTACTCCACCACCACCACTCCCTCCCCTCCACCAACCCTCTCTCTCATTCTTATTGCATACAGCATCAATATGGAGGGCAGGCAGAGAAGTACCTTGATACACCAAAACATATTCAACTGCTACTTAGTTCACATTGCATTGTCACCAACTATGTTCCCAATCCCTACCCCCCCCCCCCTTTATCACCTTTTAACATGTAGTATACTCCATGAGCAAGCGGCATGAATATTTTGTCCCAAACAATGTTTTGTGAGTGTGTGTGCAATGTCCTACTCATCTTCCTACTTTGGTCATTACTGATCAGAACTTGCCCACCAACCAGAACACACCGTACCACTCAATCTTGTCCATATACATTGTACCTAATCACTGACACTCTCTTGATTACCCAGAATGCACCGGTATGTCAGGAGTCTCGGTGGAAAGACGAAAAAGATACAGGATAAAGAGAAGGGTGGTTCTACTCCTCGTTATTGCTCGAGGTATCAGATGCAACTCACAGCCCCTCTCACCATCGTTACAAGGAACACAGGAAAACCAATGAGTCATAAGAGGAGATGAAGGAGATGGCGGAAGCAAAATAGTTTGAGGTTAGAATGAAATTATATATTTACTTGTAAGATCTTTGATCCTGCTGCCAAATACCTGCTTTTCCTTTGCTGAACATCTTCCACCCCCCACCTCCACCCCCCCCCCCCCCCCCCATCCTCCTCTCCGTTACTTCCATCATTTACCTGCTTTCTCATGTATAGCCCCATTAAGGGCAGTGATGGAGGAAAGAAGTAACAGACAGAAAATAATTTGTAGCTATAGGAATCATCTAATGTAGATTTGATTGTATATTCGATTGATTTGATTGAAGAAAAAACATGTGTTGTATAAATCTCTCCAAGATGGTTACAGGTAACATCACTTTATCAAGTTTAGACATCTCATGCGAGGTATAACTCTTCGAAAGATATTTATTTTATATGAATGAAAGGTGTTAGTGTCAAGGAGTTAGTTCTGTTTCTATGTATGCAGTAGTAGTAATGTTGTACTTGCATAGCACCATCACTTATCAATTCCTACCTCTAGTTACCATGGTGACTAGTGACAGTGCTTTTCTGAGAAATGTGTAAGGCAGCATACGCCCATTAAAAGCCCTGTTGACTTACACACTAAATCACAAAAGTAATGTGGTCTCTAAGTCTAGATAGAAGTTTTCACTAGCTAAACGTTACCCATCACCGGATAGCTGACAAGTTGGCCTTTTATGGCACCATCAATTTTCCGTATCATGACTGTGTAGATTTTTTCCTATCCGAGCTGGAAGTTTTCGTCACTTGTAAACAAACCTCTTCACTCAGTGGTACACAAATTTCCTACGCTGCTCCTGGGAGGCCTAAAGGGGTCTAAAATTGCCTCAATTGACCCAATTTTCTCACCACATGTACTTCCATTCATGCTCTTCAACATGCAATCCACAAAAAACTAGATCATGATTGATAACAGGTCACAAAAGATGTTCTCCTGCTGCTTTTTGGCACTTTTCTTGAAGGAGAACAATCGAGCGGATGGATATAGACTCTAATAGGAGTATGCCACCGTAAGTGACCTGCCCGAGGTCGATCCGGTGACAAGTACCGTAAACAAATAACCACGCATCCACTGCAGCCAGCAGCTGGTCTGCGAAGCAGCTAGTATTGATATTAAACATGTAGTTAGTATAACCAACAGGGTCCAATGTACTCTTTGGGCATCAGAGGGCTGTGTCCAGGTGGATTTGTGGAGTACCAAAAATTGCTCACTCTAGCCCAAACCCAAGGTTGGGCCATTCAAATCATTGCTGACAACCCCCCCCCCCCCAGGTTGTATAACCATCTTAATTGTTTGAGTAATGACCCTTTAAACAGTGGAGGTTCCTCAGTTAAAGTGACTGGACTATATTAGTCAAACACACACAGACCAATATGTCAGTTACTCAGATGCAACACAAACCCAGTGAGAAAACAGGAATTTTATGGCCTCAAGTGACATACATGTTAAAGTGTTACAACTTCTTTGCCAAAAAGTAGAAAAATGGTGTTGAATGCCATCCGATGTTTATAACATAAAAGAATTTGTTTTGTTTCTGTTATAAGAATTTACAGAACGATAGATTAACATTGACATTAAAGCTGGCGCTGAAGAGCTGATGTCATTATCAGTTTAGCCTTAAAACGAGCATATTTTGAAGCTGAATTCATGTTAAAACCGGATTAGTCGTAAAAACATTACCAGCACTCATTTTTTTAAATCTTTCGTGGATTATTATCATATCTTTCAAAGTCATCCCTTAATGACCTTTCCCATCCTGTTTGTTCAATTTTCAATTTTTTTTTTTCAATTTCTATATTCCAGTATAAATTACAAAATTGATAAATAGGACACATAATAATGATACACAAAAGACGTAAAATGTACAATCATGAAAGCATGAACAAATAAGAAATAAGATGGAGGATTAGAAGGTTGAAAGATTAAAAGGATTATAACAGAGATTCTAAGAACCCATTTTGAATATAAATGGCTGCTCTGTAGATAAATGAGTTCTTAAAAAGCATAATTCTAAATGTTGGCAAGATAGTAGGATTTCGTAGATTGTACTTGTTTGTTCTATTGCACAGAGAGATCAACTCTGAGTGAAGTGGGTGATCTTTAGAACTATGTATATTCTTAGCTAGTCTTATCAACACATCCATTCACATCACACACACAAAAGAAGAGAATATTGGAATTGGTACCAGCCTGGGTGGTGCCAAAGATCTCCATCAGATCTGATGGGTAAAGAAAACTTGATACTTTACCATAATCTGAAAAAGTTGCTACCCTGGGAATCTCAGCAGAATTAAAACAACTCTAGGTAGCAGTTTGGTCGAATTTTTCGTCCCGTCTCGTATTTCACCGGGGCATGGATGACTGCTCTACCAAGAAAGGGCTGACTTTGATGAAGTAAACTTGACCTTTGTCAGATGTAACTCGAATCGGCGAGATGCTCTCGCCTTTCGTAAACATATCATTCTCGATGACGACTTCTCGCAGTCATCTCTGAATCTTCTGGGAAAGACAGAAAATAGAATGACTTGTTTGATTTGATCTGGTCATGTTACAGTATAAAAGACAAAACATTTATATAGGGATGTTATACATTAGATTGTTTTCTACAGCTCCCTGCTCCCCTTAGGGCTTCAGACCTCTTTGTTATGAAACAAACTTTTGGAAATTTATCCTGCTGCTGAGTCACTTGCGTGGTCTTTATATCAGATGAGAACAAGAAATTCAAAGACCAAAAACCTTTCATACATCTTCTTAATTTTTTTTCTTTTTTTTCTTTCTTTTTTTTCTTCTTTTTTTCATGAAAGGCCGTTTATCTTGTTCTTGAAAACAGAAAAATGTTTTAAGCAATCGATAGACTAAAACAGATTAATAAATTATGATCTAATGGCAAGAAGACTTTTTTTGTGACCAGAAATGGGCTCAAACCAAGTTTGCTTTGGAATTACAAAGTCCTGTTCTGAGTATGGTTGTGGTAGATATTCACTATTACTTTGCTAGTGTGCTAGTCAGAGGTTGTACTATCATGACACACAAGTGACCAAATTATTTATTGCTCCTCTCTTTTTGTGGGCCCAAACCCTCATAACCCTGGAATTGGTCAAAGTTTCTGAACCCTTTTAAAGTTTAGAGCCTAATACCCGCCGCAGCTCTGTGAAATAGGTAAATTGGAAAGTGGAAGCAAAAGTGTATTGCACAGGTGACCATTTCTTCAAGTTATTCTTTAACATTAGTGGTTAATGTACCGCTTCATTTAAAAAAATCTGCCGTTAATAATAAAAGTGATGATGTTATTTTTTTATTTTTTTTTACCAAAACACTATGGTTGATCTCTCAGAGTGCCTCTTTTTGTACTAATTCTCCCCATTCATTTCCCTTCCAAACCAATCTAATCAGTTTTGGTGGATCCCCTAGCCACCTCATGATCTACCGCTGTCTCGCTCCCCTCCCCATCCCCGCCCCTCCCTCCCTCCCCAGCCATCCTGTCTCACAAAAGTCATAAGTAATGTATTTGTTCTTTAAGGATAACTTAGGTACAGTGATCCTGTTAACTTTATGATGTTATCATCTTGCTTCTCCCCATCAGGCATTTGTTTAGTTGCCATGGCTGATGGTCACTATGGCAACAAGATACATTTCACAGTCAGACTTACTCCATTATCATACAGTCCCTCCCATTGGTAGAGAGCATCTCTAACCAGAAGCATTGATCCCTTTGACCTTACCTGGAAGACAAATTACATTCAATGTAACCTGATCTGTCTATGAGCACAGCTGTACTGACATAGTTTATAATGTTTCATTGAAAGTGATTCCTACAAAGGATGATGAACAAAGCAATAAAATCACCCAATGGTGCTGAAATGTAGTGGAAAGGCTGTCTCTGTTCACCCAGGCAATGATATTGGTGACAACATGTAATATCGCTTGCTATAATTATTAACATTCCGTCACCTTTCACTGAAGGAAAACTTTCTACTCTACACCCATCCCCTCCTCCACCCCCACCTTAGCACCCTTCTGTTGAGTTTGATCAACATGATCAAACCAATTTGATTGTATCCTGATGTATTTTACTTAATTTCCATATCTTAGGGTACATGTTTGACTTCATTTGCTTGCTTTTACCTTCTTTCTTTTTCTTTTGTTAATTAGGACTCATATCATGAAGGTGCTGCAGCATCTCAGGGTTAGAAGGTGTGCTGTGCCTTGCAGAAGTTAGCAGCCAAAGTGAACGGAAGCTTGATACTACTTGATTACCGAAACTGTGAACTCAATTGACATCTATGTTTATGCATGCTGTTGTCTGTGATACTGTTCAGGCCTAATGTACTCTCTACACAAGTTTCAATATGGAATTATTCCAGTATACATAATTATTACAAAATAATGACACAAGGATCAAATATTTTGTGTAGTTCTAACATAAATTGAGGAAATTTGTGATTGATAATAATAATTTTAATATGGATTGTTGTTGAGGTTGGTGTGGAGTCATATTAATCAGAAGAGAAACTGTCATCTCGCAACTCTCTCTGTTTTCCCACCATCCCTCCTCCCCCACTTTGTCCCACCCTTCAAAGTACACATTATCATTACTATACTACCTACCTGTGATGTTGTAATATCATATCGCATATAAAAAATATGTTTCCCACGGTTGTGAAAGTTGTACATTGTCAAGTCATGCAGTGGTGGGTCCAGTTAATCGTGTGAAGTGAGTTTCTAATTTCATGCTATGGCCCTGGTGGAGGGGATCCATTGCGTGGGGCAGGGGGTCCAGATCAGTTAGTCAGCCCACCCTTGGTTGTGTCTTGCAAATTAATGTATTATTCTTTCCTTTGCAAAGTTTTTGAATTTTAAGGCTAATTTAACTTCTACTGTTGCAGATTTGTTGGATTTAACTTATACAAGACAGAATATGTTTTTATTTTCCTTATCTTTCCTTGACAGTGGAGTATGGAATCATCTAACTGCAGGAAAGTTCAACACAAAATGCAAGTTTAAGCTAAGCCCACATCAATGGGTTGGGTGGGTGAGTGGGTGGGTGAGAGTAAACTAAGGTCAACAGCAATGGTAGAGAAAATGTAGTTGAATTTTATCTCAACACAAACCACTAAATATTGACATATTGTGATATAGGATAGCAATGCTCAATCTGTTTGATTCTGGGTCCAATCCAGTCTTGGCCAATGTATGATGAAACTTTGTCATAGTGTACTATAGAGAAGGGGCTTGAAAATTTCCTTACTTTTACAGCGTAAATTGATGAACTGTTTCACGTCTCACAGCCATTGTTCAGTTATTTTCTTCACTATTTAACAATAAATTTGTTACTCCACATGTTTATTAACATATGTCTGTTGTGGAATTATCAGATATTACATGTTGTTCTCTCTCCAGTGGGGTGTGAATGCCCATTTAACTTAACTAGCAGATCACTGATTATTTTAATTATATATATTTTATTTATTTCTATTTCCAATCTAGGCAGATACAACTAAAGAATCACAAAAGGTTTTGAGATTATGTCGTTGAGATTCTATTAAGGTTTGACATTTCATAACACGTACATTGCAATGTGTGCAGTTTCACACATACATTGCGATGTGTGCAGTTTCACTCATAACACATACATTGCTTTGTGTGCAGTTTTACACATAACACATACATTGTGATGTGTGCAGTTTCACACATAACACATACATTGCGATGTGTGCAGTGATGGAAACATCAGATTGTTATGTAAAGCTGTTCAAGTGATTTTAAAATAAATCGTTTACTTCGAAGTTGTTTTACATTATTTCAAAGGCATTGAATTTTGTATGCTTTGGTCTACCATATCATATTTAAAGTGAAAGGTTTCTTTAATAATACAAATGTCATGATTTATAATTGCCTCTCTCTTTCTCTCTCTGTCTGTTGTGACTCATTAAATTGTTCTTAGAAGCTCCCTCAGTCATTTATGTCCAAGAACAAGTAATGTCAATAAAGGTACTATTCTGTTTTGATAAAATATCAAAATTTACCGAAGATCGTTTAGCTCAATACCAATACCAATCACTATGAAATGTTTGGTGGACATTGTAATTTACTGGTTGCCTACGTTTAAGGGGAAACAAACATGCAGGTTGGTGTCAGCTGTGTGTAAGTGACCAAGTATTTTATTTCTGTACTTTGGTCTCAGATGATGTTACAGTAACTGGGAACAAAAGGAGCACATGTGGATGATCTGTCGAAAGCCTGAAATTCCAACGATAGTTAAATTTTGTCTGCTGATTTATCGTAATTGATTATTCTTAGGTAGGAAACTCTTATTAGAAGGTGGTGATACCACCAATCACTTCCCACCCCCCCCCCCCCCTTACACCCTTAAACACCCCTCAAATTCTTTGTGGCATCCAAAAGCAACAGCTCTTGTTGCTTTATAGTGTTGGAAGGAAATTAATATCTCTTTCAACTCTGCTGATGATGAAGTATATATGTTGATCAGTTGTTTATCCAAACTTTGTAGATACTTTGTATTAATACTGTTAATAACAAGAAGCTCATTAGGCATTCGTTTGCTGTAATAATGTAAAGGATATGTTAGTTTACATGACTGCAATTACTTCGTGTGTGGAAATATGGCAACCACGGGCAAACATCTGCATCCATTAAAACAAAGGTTTATTATATCAGAAATTAACTTGCTTATCTCGTATGGTTATCATTGAACTGCTAGGCTTGAAATCCATCTTCAAGATAGTCTCCCTGACTGAGACCTTTAATTGTCAAATTTAACATTGCATAATGTCTGAGTAAAGTAAAGGATGAGAACGTCTCGTAAAAAAACTTTCTGATTCCTCTTTTCAACATGGTAATATTAGACGACATTACTTATAACAGTTTGAACAGTGCTTTCTTCAATACCGCCCTCTAATAGAAAAGGTCCTCTTATACCACTATCAATTTTTTTAACGCTGTTTGTTCCTCGGTTTCCAAGCCTGTGACACTAGAGCATGCTAGACTACACTACTAGGACACACAACTTTTCACTTTGCATATCGTGCTCACCACTTGCTAGTTGATGGCTTGGACTAGCATGGTACTAGTAAAGTCGAATACCATGAACGTTTAGATCTTAGCAAACCTGAACTTCAACCCATTCGACTGCTCTCTCGAAGTTACCTCCACATTTAACCAAAGAATTTCCAAAAATGCTTGTTCTAAATCACCTTCAATCCTCCTCCTTAATTCCACACCACCTACACCTTTATTTTATGGTTTTCTTCAAAGGATGATATTAGACAGAATGTTAGTCTTGATATATCATAGACGGAAGAAAACTTTAAATGCTAGTAAATCTATTGGCCTATACCTATTCTGGTTTTAAATTGTGCTAAAGCTCTGCAATTCTCCTTTAAAGGGCGTGAAGACTCGCGCACAAAAAACGTCTCATGCCGGTAATCTGACCTAGTTTCTAATGAGGTGCAACAGAAATGTTAGATACCACCATCGATCCCAGAAAATACACACAGCTTGCTATCGTGGGTAATTAAACACTCTGTTACAGTCAACACATACAGCTACGGTCAGTACCCACAGCACAGTGTACATAGCAGCGATGGACATCTCAGGTCTAGATAAAAAGATAACAAGGTATCACGTTTCATTACTGGCTGGAATGATTATGAACTTGGCTTCCTCAGTGCAAGCCTCAATGTAACTATTAATCCATTATTTAATTAATTGTAATATTGCAACATCATATGAGACCAACACTGAGCACCTTGCAAACATTCGACACCATTTCTTCTTGACAAACTTATAATGCATTGCAAACAATGTCATGTAATTTGAGTCCAGTTTATATTTTCATAGTGAGTTTTGTGTCACATCTGAGTGACATGTTAGTCTGTGTGGTAGACTAAATAGTCCAGCCACTTCAACTGATGAACCTATGATCATTGTCAAGGGTAGTATATACATGAAACTTAAATGTGATAGAGAAATGCCACCTGGATTGATAGCAGTGATTTCTAATAGTCCATAACATAATCAAATTAATCATGTGCGTGAATTCATCCTTCTACATACAAAACAGAGGGGAAACTACCGATCATAAATTTCTGAAATATGCCAAAACAATCACTTCATTACATACTTTGGGGTTAACTTCCAGACAACTGTTAACCGTATGGAAAGACATGCGCCAGCCTACTCTAATTGTAAATTTGTGAACGGTGGCTTTTACGTCAATATATCCTTTGCCTACAGCTGTCGACTCGCGGATATGACGGCGAGCCGATATTTCAGTGGAATAGAAATCCGAAGCTTATTTACTCAAGTATGTAAACTAAACTTGAAGGAAAAGGTTTGGGAGATTTCATCCAAAACTTCATCGCAATTTCTAAAGTGAACACGATGTAATTTGAATGCGGACTGCGACAAATCTGTAAAGTATTCAAAGTGAACTGTATATTCTTGTATTTGTTCTAGACATAAGTAATCATATATAAATCCGTAAAGATAAAGACGCCATTATGGATAATGCAAACTAGTAATAGGCTATCGTTCAAAAATCGTGTAATTGAAAAGGAAAGAAAGATCCATATTGTCCAGTTCTTTTTGAATACCTGTTAGGCCTACTGGGTGGTCAAAGAATGTTTATACTGGATTGATAAAAGTCCATAATAAATGGCTAACTCTTAAAGAAAATTGTTTTTTATTATTTTGTCCACACGATTTTCAAAAATCCATTCAGAACCGATATATTTGAAGATAAGACCGTGGTGTCCTTAAACAGGATACTCTAGCTTGTACACGAAATAGCAAAAAACGGCTGAAAGTGAAACCCTATTTCAATATCAGGAATCTGACTTTGGCAACTTCCTTTTTCCAATATCGAATATCGATGAGGCTGATATTTTGTTAAGATTAGGCTACTAGTTCTTATGATATGTTCACTCGTTAGGGAACTGTATGGTGAAACAAAGAGAAACATCGCTTAACTGGTAACAACATCCAATGAAGACTCCCTTGTTTTGTTCATGTCTACATGAAAAACTTGTAAACACAAATATTGTCTCAACTTTAGAAATCTCATGCGAATGATGTTACAAAACTGTCAAGGGAGAGCTTAATTGTTTTTAATTAGGACGGGATTTTTTGTGTGACACTTTTAGCATATTGCTGTCATCATATAGTCAGGGACGTCGCTAGAGGGGGGGGGGGTGTGGGGGG
>KN883406.1:450-21961 GCA_000934455.1 Apostichopus parvimensis | reverse complement strand
AAAATTCCTTGGACATTGCAGAGACCTTTGTCCTCCCCTGCTGATGAAATTTGTCCGCAGAGTGAGTTTAGGGATCGGTATATGTATGTTTGTTCCGAACCATCTGGTTATGGTAGATTTGGTATTGGAGTTGAGTCGTTGCCAGGCTCCGTACAATATTTGTGAAGGTTTTCTCTGTTCAACCATTCAAAGCATAGTGATGGTTATTTGCTCGATACAAGACTCAAAAGAGATTTCGCAGTTTGGTTTAAAGTCTTAACGTCAAGAGCTGCATTTAATGTTGATTTCGATAATTATACTTCGATGCCATAAAAATGCAATAAGATCGGCAGTGATCTGGAAGGAGGAGAAGATATTGAGAGAGTAAGAAGGAGTTTGCTTGTCTCTTCACCATGGATGTCGATAACTTTCCCTTCAAAAAGAAGTAATTTATGTTAAAACGGTTCATATATATGTCACTGTATGTAACACCTGATGGGGGTGTGAAGAATTTTGAATCTTATATCAAGTGCCTCTTGTATTCCAGGTCAGTGTGAAAAACTATCGACTGGCATAGAAAGCTTTTGTTTTTTTTGGGGTCTCATCTTGCGGTTTAACAGTGTTATATTGTCTAGATGTTTAATTGTCTACAATGACACCTCACTAACTGCATGATATGGAACAGTCTTCTTTCCCATATACCCAGATTCAATAGTGTCCCTCGGAGGTTACCATGTTTAAAGGTGTCACTTTTGTCAGGAGTGGTTTTTTGGCTGCTGGCTGGGGTGAAAACTGTATTCTGTACTTTTAGTCTAGTACTAAGTTTTAGAGGTGTGTCTCATACAGTCCGAGTAGTTCATCATATGTATTTAAATTTAATTTTTTTTTTTTTTTAAATTGATCTCCACTACCTCCTGGAAGAAAATAAAGCTATGAATACTGTATTAAGTACTTAAACTGGTGTTATTCACATAGATAACTTAGTTTATTTTGTTCTCAGAGCAATCAAAATTTTTAAGTTGAGATGGATT
Source organism: Apostichopus parvimensis (assembly GCA_000934455.1). Lineage (NCBI taxonomy): Eukaryota > Metazoa > Echinodermata > Holothuroidea > Aspidochirotida > Stichopodidae > Apostichopus > Apostichopus parvimensis. The sequence goes on along the minus strand of KN883406.1, from coordinate 20,951 downwards.
CTCAAAACGGTAGTCATAACCAGCACAGTATTAACTATTAAATACAGAGGAGAATATACATAACATGTACAAGTTGATAAACTTACAAAAGTTCATTTTGTTGAAAATCTTAGCCAACAGACATAACAAGGAAATGAGAAAATGAAGCCTGGTATTTTGGCTAAAATTACACTAGATGGAAATTTGAAAGAGGTCTGGAAGGTTTTTTTTTTTCGGATCAAGTCTGTCGAAGAATAACATTCAGAAATTCTCACTAGTTTAAGTAGCTACATGTAATATAATAGAGCTTTATTGCTGGTTGCATGTACAGACTGTACTGCATCTATAGACACCACCTGTACTGTTGCCACTGATGTATATACATAGACAAACACTCCAAAGAGAGATTATATGAACATGTAGGCCTACATACCTCGTCATGGAACATGCTTAAAATACATGTACTGTACTCTCTGCCTACATTATATCAATTTCACACTCTTTGCTTCAGTGCTGGTTTAGGTTGTTCACTGTAAGCACAATGATTGGTAGTTTTTGATATATATATATCTGTCTTTAGCTGTATATCTTCAGTGGGTACAGACAGTACAGTACACACACCATCTTGTCATGTTATGTTCATGTGTAATTTTAAATAGTATATCACTCAGTAGAACAACACACTATGTTGACCCATTTAAAGGAAAGTGATCAACTGTTTGAAGCTGATACACATATGACCAACAGTAAAATGCCACAAAAACACACATAAATTTATTACACTCTTTACTGTAGAAACAGTCCTCAGGTATTGTACGCAGACCATAATAACTTGTACACTTTATACTGTGTCCACTTGAAAGAACAAGATGCCCATTTAATAGTTTACAGTAAAAATGTTTTATATTTCTTATTTTCTTTTTTAGTAGGATGATTCATAGAACTAAAACGCAATACTCCCTGTTGGTCTCTTCCCAGGATTTCTCACAATCCTATGTTTTCTCACAATCCCTGGTCTCATTACTCACACTGGTAAACTCTACCATGTAGCAGTTATATAAGCAATCAGCAGAATTTAAGTGTACAGTGGATTAAAACCGTTTTAACACAGTGTGGTCATCTTTTGACAAAGTGAACCTCAGTTTGTAGTATTTCTCTCAGTTTGTTTATTCACTGTTCTGTAGCTGGGGGTATATGACCAATCTCAGTTGTCCGATAAATCAACTTTGGCTACACCCTCTCGAAAAGTATACCTAACAACATTGTTTGTGGTCATTACTGGAAAGGAAATGTTTACCCAGTGATGTTTACATTTCCCTCTCTATAAAAGGCAGAGCGAAAATTCCTTGGACATTGCAGAGACCTTTGTCCTCCCCTGCTGATGAAATTTGTCCGCAGAGTGAGTTTAGGGATCGGTATATGTATGTTTGTTCCGAACCATCTGGTTATGGTAGATTTGGTATTGGAGTTGAGTCGTTGCCAGGCTCCGTACAATATTTGTGAAGGTTTACTCTGTTCAACTTCAACCATTCAAAGCATAGTGATGGTTATTTGCTCGATACAAGACTCAAAAGAGATTTCGCAGTTTGGTTTAAAGTCTTAACGTCAAGAGCTGCATTTAATGTTGATTTCGATAATTATACTTCGATGCCATAAAAATGCAATAAGATCGGCAGTGATCTAATAATTTGTCTTTCCAAAAGATGACATAGACGTCAAAATAAAAAAAAAATAAAAAAATTCCTACAGTGATTTTATGCATAGTAAAACCAACTTTTTGTTAGTAAATAATGTGTGCTTTGGTACTTTATTTAATTTTCAGTCCACTTTAGGTTAGTTATTTACAGGGTTGGTTTTCAATTGCTTTTCAATTCGTTGAAAATCTAAAGCAAAATTCTACTGGTATAAATTTGTACTGAAAATTTTCACCCTATTTTGTTTGCTTTTTTTGTTTGCCCGTTAACACTAATTATCTCAGTGTACTATCATTTGCAATCAGCCCAATACTTTTGCACTATACGTATACAGTAGTCATGCTGTACACATATATATATATCCAAATCCCCACAGGCAGCAACAGAAGTTTTATGTGTGCCATATTTTGAGTTAATAACTAATGATTTGATTTGCTTATTGAATTCCATCAGTTTAGTTGCAGCTATTATTAGCGATTGTTGTGTGTGGAGTCTGAGCGTAATAGAGAGAGAGAGAGAGTTTCTTACATACATACATAGAGCTATGTATTCACTGTGGCACAACAATGGCTGGCGCCCAAAGAAGCCGCCATGTTCTTTATTAAATTATTGATTCTCTCGTAACCCGGAAAGTGCATTCTGTTGCCTTTACAAAGTTCACATAATATAATATCATATTTGCAGCGCCAAACTGCAGGTCAAGGCTGCCGTTGTCTGAAGTTCCCCATTCATTCTCATATCCTTTTGTTTAAAAATGCGGAGAGTAAGATGATACGGTGTACACTATAACTCGATTTGAACATTTTGCAGTGGAAGATCTTTTCTGGTATGGTGGGATACAGTGTGAAATGGACACCCAGATGACCTCATGGTTGAATGTTGGTGAGGTCACGGTTATATATCTGAGTCAGAGGAGTGGACAAAGAGACCTAGTTTTGAAATTGGACAGTCTCTGGTGTTTGGCAAAATGGATTACAAAGATTTGTCTTGTTGTTTGTCTAAAAGAATTACACAGTTACCAGGCCTGTTAGAGAGAAATTGGTTCTGATTTTATCCTTGAAAGATGATACAGTTGGAAAGAAAGAACGATGTGGTTTCGACACAGGGACAAGGAAGGTTGTTGGAATTATGTAAGGTACAAGAGTAGTTTGTAATTTTGTCATGAACAAAAAGAATGAAAATTGAAATTGAATCAAAGTAGTATTGAAACTTGAAGTGGTATGATAAAAAAAAATCTGTGTTTTTTTTTTTTTTTCAGCAGTGTAACTGTGTAAACAGTAATTATAGATTGCTAAATGTGACATTTCATTAGGAAAATTTAAGCAGTCATGGAAAAAAGTCTTTCATGGGAAACTTGCATGGGAAATATTGGTTCATATTGTGATGTATGGTACAATGCATTTTAAACCCTGTGAAGCTTATTGGAGGAATAACAACATTTGGGAAATGTTGACTAGGCTGTAAATCTCTTTAATGTGTGTTATAATTCCCTGTATTGTCTCCATTGAACTACTAGATACTGTGTATCTTCAGTGGCTAAACTATGCAATGCTAGTACTTGTTTTTAGCAAACCTGGTTATTGACATCGTGCACGGGTTCGTTTATCGACCTCTGCCAACTGTAAACAGCTTTAGGCTTAAAAACAATTTCTGATGAATCGTCATACATATATACATGCACACATACATACATTACACGCACACACATGTATACTATACATATAACATACATACATACATACACACACATACATACATACATACATGTGTTCTTATACACGTTCAACATATATTATGAAGGAAAACTAAATGAAAATGAAACTAAAACAAAAACAAGCACCAAAATGAAAAGGGAAACGGCTGATTTTTACCAATCAACCAATCAAAGTATCATTAGTTTGCAGCCCAGCTGTCAATTTTGAGCACTTCACTACTCTTTATGCATATTACTTTACACAATTGTACAAGCTGACTATATCCCTTGTTGTCAAGTTTGTAAGTTGTTTGATTCAGCACTGTTAAAAGAAACTGTTTAAGTTCTAAGTTTAAATACCCTATTTTGCTCATTCTCAAGACGTAATTTGAGACTTTCTCAAAATTCTGTCCTGCTCATCTGATATGAAGTGGAAGTAGTAACAATATTTGGTTGTCTGTGTGTGCTTAATCTATCAATCACATTAAATCAGGGAACTTCAGTCATCAGTTCTAAGTTTGAAGTGTCTTATTTCGGAGCAAGTGATGATGAGTGTCTACGGATAGCGCTGCAAAATATTAAAGAGACATCACTTGGGATATTATTAGATGAGGAATGGTTATCTGGGAGAGATGATATTTCTGTTCTATATTCTTCGGGTTACCATTAAAAATGTAAGAATTGAGCTGAATTCTGAAAGTTTCCACAATCAAACATCCAAATGCCAAACACTCCATTTTATTCGACTGGGTATAGAATTAAATGTCTGTGATATGAAGAAATCATGTATATATATGTTAAATGATGAAAAGCGTTGTGCCTCATTTAAAGTATAAGCAGGGCCAATTTTCATGTGTTAGGTGGTCTGACAGTTGATAATTTTGTTTGGAGAACCAAAACAATCAGTGAGGTCAGAGGGGGATGATGCCTTGGCATCCAAAGGATTTTTCCAGTTATATGGATGTATGTATTTTAGATCCTCCTGCAAGCAGGAACTTGCGAAGAAGCCTCATTGGCTTATCAAAGCCGAAAGCTGACTGAAGTCAGTCTCTCAAACATGTTGTCTCTCAAACTTGTCTCTCAACATGTTGTCTCTCAAACAATCAGGCGTTACATTTTGGTTGTCCCAACAGCAAGTTTGTCCAAAAATAATATAGCAAAACGAATGTGACTGGTATATCACTGTAGCATGTACACTGCAGGTTATCGAGAAAATGTTACAAACTGAAAATGACCGATATGTCACTGTAAATATGTACTATAGTAGGATAGATGTGTAGGTTGGTGAAGAGAACACCAGCTTTGGAGGTGGTAGTAAGTTAACCTTTAATTGGGTGGTAAGGCCCTATTCAGTTATAAATAAAGCAATTTGAATTTGATGTACAATAAACAACTAGTCATCCATCGTAAACCTCGACAGCTCAGCATTTTCGTAGAACTACATTTTCTATAAAATAGAACTATTTTCAACTTGGATTTTTGAATGACCTAGCTGATCAATGTAACTCAGTTCTAAGTCTGGTCATTTGCAGGAAGTAACAAACCCCAAAACCCACTCAATTGAGGGCTCTTGAAACTAGAGTGGTCAAATAGTTTGACCCTCGGTCTTCTCTGTCCCCATGGTTTTCAAGGTTACAAACCAATGCGCAAGCAAATATCATTTTTGGCTTCTGTTGGCTCAGAGTCAAACAACAAACCCACCACCTCCATGAAATTACACTGTGGCGTATAATGCTCACATTGGTTTAATATTTAATTTTCTCCATGGTAGGTAAATAATTGTGTGTGGTTCCATGACAGGATGCGGAGAGCACTTGATGCACGCCTTCCACATCTGAGTCATTGTACTTTTTTGACTTATAACATACTGTATTCGCCCCGTGGAAGAAAATTAAAAGGTTCTTGGAATTCTCTTTTGGTTTTGGTATTACCGATGATTAAACATTGAACCCTGATTAGACCGTGGCACGCTATACCAAGAATGCATTATGGTATAATATTTAATATTTATACATACAGTGCACATAGAATATATGGACTATAAATAAAGATTCAAGCATCGCAGGTGCCAGCAAGTTCTCTTTAAACATGTACAGTGTGTGGAACACTTTTATTACCCTTTTTTAATAAACATTGGTAATAAAGAACACAGTGACTAATTGTTTCCACAGCAGCTGTTTTCAATACACTTTATAATCAGAGTAAGAAGTGAATGATATGTCCGTCAGAAAGGTTTTTCAGTAGTTCATGCACTTTCCTCTTACTGTTGCACTGTCCCATCTACCTGGTCTACAAATGGAGTAAGATTAATCGGTCCCAAATATGCAAATAAAATTACAAAGTCGCATACTGATCCATCGGATTCAAACTTCAGTATACCTGCCTCTCAAAATATTTCTCTGTGGTTTCCCTCTTGTTTAGACATGATTGTTGTCTAAATAATATATCACTGGAATCAATTGAGAGGGCCAGGACAACGTACAAAAAGTACTGTTGAACATTGTAAGGCGACTTTTAGCACTTCAATGATAGGGACCTTTCGATGGACTATGCAAATGATTAAAAAACTGCTAGATAATGCTAAAATGGCCACAACTCACATTAGTTGTAAGATTTACCGTAGAGCATGCTTGGAAAATATGAATTTGAATTCTTATTTCCTTAATAGTCATTCATGAGGAGAATGCGTGGTTTCCACTGTTGCCGTAGTGACTGGTTGAGCCAGACACTCATTCATATGAACTTTAAGCTTGGCACCATCAAGTGATACTACCCATTGCTTCAATGTATGATTTCTTTAGCTCATAACCATTTGCACAGGAATCTCAATACAATTTAACTGGTGACAAAAACTGAACATTTGGAGTGTGTAGTCGCTGATCCTTAATTACTTGGAAACTGGGTACATTGATGTTAAAAATAAAAAACATTTGGTAAAAAACCCCCTCTTATACGCCCCAAAGATGTACTTTGGAGTAGTTGCATGTCCTACTACTTTTAAGATATCTTTACACATCCATGAGTACTCGAAATTTGTGTATCATTCTTGCCATGAATTGAATTATTTTGCTGAATTTGCCAGATTATATATTTTTCTTAAACAAGGCAATTACTAGTAGTTTTCATACCCTGAAGTTTTGGGTGCAATCATCATCTTTAAAAGAATTTATATTACAGGAAGAAAAGCATAGCAGGAGTCGCAGGACGTTAAGTCCAACTTACAGAAAAACAGGTGAAATGAGATGTTACGCTCTATACACTACAGAAACGTTAATCAAGGCGTTCCCGTTGATCTGTAATTGATGTGCACTCTAGACAAAAGCCACGGCCATCAATCTCCAGGTTTAATTAAACAGAGATCATAAATGAATATAAACAAGATCTGCTATTGCACAAACCAATAAAGAACAGTTTTCCGGATTGTGCAAAATGAAGGTTAAGTCTGTTACGGGTTACTTAGGACAGTAAGATAAAAATAACTGAAATATTATAATGTACAGTCTATGAAAATTTAGCAGAGCCTGTATAAACAGTTGGATAGCTCTTCATCAGTGCATGATAAATTGAAAATGCTGTAGCTTTGTAGTATGGAGTCACGCAAGATGTATAAATATATTCATATAAAATTTAACTCCCTGGTAACAGTAATATCTTTGTGTTAAGTTTCAACTGGATTATGATTGTATGAAAGGAGTGTAAATAGACTTATTACTTTGAAATGTTACAAAGTATAAGATTATTCCAGTTATAAGGGAGAAATAAACAAAAATAAAACAAAAAGGGCAACAACCAAAAAACAGAAGCATATACTAGGGGTTTCATGTAGACTGGTGCACTACCATGGGTAAGATTTTAATTTCACTGCAAAGAAATTTTGTATTTAGTAGCTTATTTAATCATTCTATTGAAATACAGTTTAAAGTACATGTATGCAAAAAGAATATAAATAAATAAAATAAAAATAAAAAGGGAAAAGTTAACGAACTGTTTATCAATAAACCGGTTGTAAATTTTTTTAGCAGTGTATGGAACATTTAGCATATGATCAAGTCCAACTCTAATGCTTTAGTGTCACTTGATTGATTCTAGAACCAAACACTTGCATCTTTGAAATATACAGTGAGCTTGTTTCTGATTATAATAGCAATAAACTTTATGGCTTCTTTACCATTCATGGCACATATATAGTCCGAGGACTGGAGGAGAGCATTGCCGCAGTCTAGGGGAGTGTCGTCATGGTGTCTGGGCACCCCTCTATGCTGTCATTGCTCTCAGATAGAGCTGTGGTTTTATGGTAGCATGTCACTTTAATTGATAACTTCTGTCACTTAATGAAGCATTTGAAATATCGAAGTCATTCATCGAGGCTGAGATTACTTCCCCTTGGAAGTTGTACAGGAAACGTTTTGGTTTTATATTGACGAAATCAATTACTGGTGTTTAAATTTACGACTAAAACTTGGTAGTTATGATGTAGTATCAGGGATCATAGCTCAATTTCCCTCCTAAACTTGCAGATTAATGTGAGGAAGCTGTTTTTAAACCATTCTCTGGATCATGAGGACACCTTTTTGTCACAGTTGGAGAGTTAGGGACAAAATAATTGGGGGGGGGGGGATGACAGAAAAGACATTTCTATGAAGGAAAGAAGACATTTACTTGACATATTTTCTCGTCAAGCAAGAACATTTCCTATGCATAAAAATTTATGAGTGAAGATGTGGATAATTTGGGGAAGGAGGGAGAACACATGGTGGATAATTGGGGGTGGGGGTAATTGGGAGGGGGGATAATTGGGGGGAGGGGGATGATCCTGGTAGTTAATTCCAAGTACTGCTCTTCTGTTCACATTATTCACATTGTTATGAATGATGTTGGATTAATTATTGTTTTGAAGAGATTTGTGTCGAATACTATACTGTAGTATGCACAAGTACAGTAGTATAAACCTTTTTAATCATCTTGTAATTAATTAACACACAATGCCAAAGGTCACCAGGTGATATCCCTTCTGCGATCCCTTCTGATGTTAAGAAGTCTACTCTTATCAGACTATTTTGTTTTATATGTCAAAGTTCTTTCATTCCTGGCTTCAAAGGCTCGTCCACTCCAGGTGATGGATGATGGATATCAAAGCTTGTCGTCAATGAGTAACTACATTGTACGATAGTAGGAATAGCTGTTTTGAAGTTAATGATGTTAATGTGTTCCTAAAAAACACTAACATCTATGCTATGCACAAACACTTTGCAAACAATGCGATGTCAGGAATGTACTGTAAAGCATTTTGCCATCTGATAACTAGCTTAATTTATTTCCTGTATGTTAAAGGTAATATCGGAGTGTCCTCTTCTTAATTGTCATGAACATTTCTTCATCATATTATTATGTTTTTAAATGCAACTACATAAACTGGTACAATATTCTTTCATTTTCTTTTCTTCTTTTCATCTAGGCTGGTGGAAGAGGAGCCATCACCAGGACAATGAGGACCAGTAGACACTGGGAGGGGCCGCTGAGGCTATCGTCTAAAACCATGTGTGTGATGTTAACATTGTTGGCCTCTGTGCTGATGATCAACTCAGTAGTAGTAGCTTCTTCAAACTTCCACTTTACACACTCCGTTTACAATGCAACAATAAAGGAAAATGCACCGCCGAGGACTAACGTCACCTCCGAACAAAAGATGGGTATCTACGTGAGCGACACCTCCCTACGCGTAGAGTATTCCATAACAGACGGTGACGAAATCTTCTCGGTGCATTCTCATCAAGTCGGAGACTTTGCATTTCTGAGGGTCCGTGTGAAGCCGTGTCAAAGTTCGGATAGGAGATGTCGCAAGCTGAACAGGGAGAGCAAGGCGCGGTACACTGTTGCCGTATCCGCCGAGGGAATCCAGGGTGAGGTGGTCGTTGCGAGGGCATCGGCGGTGGTGACCGTGTTTGTCCTAGATATCAATGATGCTCTACCGGTATTCCATTCACTGCGCCACCAAGTTACCATTCCAGAGGATCTTCCCGTCGGATCCAGCATAGCTCACATTCAAGCAGTCGACGCTGACGTCGGCTCCAACGGTGAGATTTATTATAGCCTAAAGAGAGACACAAACGACTTTGCCATTCACCCCTCTAGCGGGGAGGTCACTTTAACGAGACCACTCACAGAGATAGAGCGGTCAACGTTCACACTGGAGGTGGTCGCAAAAGACCGAGGTCAAATGGTCTACGGAGATTCGCCCATCTCGGAAAGCCCCACCGCGAGTCTTAGCATCACTGTCGTACCGGTCAATAAATACGAGCCAAAAATAGTTGTCACAAAATTGCCAAAACTCACAAGAAAAGACAAAGTTTTTGCAGAGGTGTCTGTTACGGATGCAGACGAAGGACAGAATGGGGAAATTCAGTCCTTGGAGCTAGAAGACGATGATTTTAGTTCCTTCTTCCAGGTACAATCTTTAAATAGTGAGGGAAGGTACCAAGTGATGGTCCTACAGAACAATCCAATTTTGCCAACCATGTTCAATCTCACTTTGATCGCCAGAGACAACGGCTCTCCAATGAAAATGAGCTATCACGTTCTCACTACCAACTTAGACAAGACAATGAGCTATTCATCTCTGTTTGTTTCATCATCTGTCAACGTCTCCATCTCGGAGTTGACACCCATCAAAACCCCCATAATAAACATAGCTCCCCATGATGCACCAACGGACGCCCTAGAGTACTCTGTGATGGAGGCCGATGTACCCTTCGCAGTCCTTGATGGCGTTCTCATCGTTGCTGATGACCTGGATAGAGGATTGAAACAATCGTATAATATTTCTGTGAAATCGTTTGACCAGCTAGATACGTTCTTGGGTATATGCCATGTCTCCATCTTTCTGATCGATGAGAATAATCACAGTCCAGTGTTCGATCAGGAGAGTTACGAGGTTGATTTTGATGAAAACCAAGATGCTGGAACCGTCGTTACGGTAGTTACAGCATCCGATGAGGACGAAGGTGAAAATGGGTACGTGTTCTACAGCATTGCGAATCTGAACCAAGTGCCGTTCAAAATCGATTACATGACCGGTGTGATAACTAGCACAGAGCTCCTGGATTTTGAAACCATGAGGAGCAGGTACACCCTCCTGGTGAGAGCATCCGATTGGGGGGCGCCGTATCAACGGGAATCGCAGGTGACAGTCTCCATCAACTTGGCGCCCGTCAACGACAACCCGCCACAGTTCGAGAAGGTCAATTGCACAGGAACCATCTCCAAGTCCCATCCAGCAGGTCTGAGTATCGCACTCTTACCGGCTGTGGATTTTGATTCGTCCACCCGAGAGATTTTGTTCTCGGAGGGCAACGTGAACGATCTGTTTTATGTCGACCCGTCCACGGGCAACCTGACCCTGAAGCGGCGCATCGCGGACGATGATCCCAGATTCTATCAGCTGAAGATCATGGTCACCGACGGTCCGGGATCCTTCAACTTCATGACGACCAACATAACCATTGTCGGAAACCGTCGCAACCCTTCCAATGGCGACATCGTGTGCGGATCTACGTACGCCGTACAACAATTCGCTGCTATGGCAGTTCAAAGAGAAAAGAGCGACACGGAGGAAGATCAATTTCCCGGAGACTACCAGAATATTTTCAATAGCAATCCAAATGCACCGCAGTTCCACGTGGACTTCCCCGAGTCAATCACTATCCCTGAGAATTCGCCAGTGGGCAGTTCCGTCTTTACAATACTTGCCAGGGATCCGGACCAAGGTTACAATGGGATGGTCCTATTTTCCATACTTGATGGAAACGTCGGTTATCCATTTAAACTGATGCCCGAGAGTGGAGATGTGGTTATATTGAGACCCCTGGACCGAGAACACTTGGACAGGTATGACCTGACCATAGCCTTGAGTGATCTCGGCGAAGAGAGGAAGTCGACACAAGCACGTCTTACTGTCATAGTGGAGGATTCCAACGACAACGCACCCATCTTTGAGAACGAACGATACGAGGTAGAAATCGCAGAGAATATCGAAACTGGTATGACGTTTCTTCATGTTAGTGCCACCGATGACGACATTGGAGAAAATGGGGAGGTTCAGTATTATTTGGAAGGCAACCCAGAAGCTTTTCAAGTCGGTATCTCGTCTGGAGATGTGCGAGTGGCAGCAAACTTGGACAGAGAAGCGAACGAAATCATCGAGTTGACTGTTGTTGCTCAGGATATGTCAGCCGAGGAGCCTCTCTCTACGAAGACTTCTCTCACTATTCACTTAATGGATGTCAATGACAATGCCCCCAGTTGCATTCTACCGTTACAAAAGTTCAAAGTCCGGGAAGATCTCCCACTCAGAGCCTCATTGTTCCAGGTGAAGGCCGTGGACCCCGATGCTGGAAGAAATAGCTCTATTCATTATAGCTTCACATCCGGGGATGAAGGAAAATTTGAAATCGACCCCGACTATGGTATCGTTCGACTGGTTGCGGCCCTGGACTTTGAGGACACACCCGTCTATAATATGACGGTAGAACTTCAAGACGGTGGAGTCCCTCATCTGTCATCCACATGTGACCTGGTCGTGGAGGTCATCGACGTGAATGAGAATCTCCATCCTCCCGTGTTTCCAGACTTTGTGATTACGGCATCGGTGGAGGAAAATGCGGAAGTTGGCAGAGAGGTCATCGCCGTGACGGCCACTGACATGGATGAGGGACGAGACGGAGAAGTCTCTTATTTCATCAGAGGAGGAAGCGGCTTAGGCATGTTCATGGTGGACAAATTTGGTAAGTTGCTTCATCATTCCTCTCAATCTTAAAAGGCTGGTTCAAGGAAATATCTAACAAAAACTTCAAGATAAGTTTCGGAATGTGTGTCATGTATTGCTCTTCCCCTAGCGTAGCTATTATAGTATAAATCGAAAACTTGTCTGTCCATAGTGAATGAACTTCTTACACAAAAAAAGAGAGTAGTATACTCTTTCCCTGCTTGAGTTTGCAAGAGAGAATTCCAGTAATGTGAAGTTGATATTTCAGTTTACCATATTCTTAAAGCAACTGATTATGTGTATAAGGCAATAGCTACCACCAGGCAAATGAGCCAAAGAGTTGTTTTTGTTTGAGAAAGTGTCAAAACTAATATGTTTTATGCTTCACGAAACCCTGTTACTTCACATTTAACCAAAACTCCATGCTTTGCCCAGTAGTCTTACACTAAACACCAAATTTACCAAGGACTTAGCCTACTTTACCACCAAAGCATAAGGGTCAGAATTTGTTGTTAATGAGGGTATCAATTTACAAATACCTGTTTGGACGAGAAGAAATGCTTCCAAGTACATTCTTATGAAACCTTGTTGTTAGTTACTTGCATGACTTTAAATGGAATGTGAAACATGGGTATATAATTTTTCTGATAAATTACATGCAGCCAGCTGTTTTAATTTGATTGCTTTATAGCAGGCATCAGCCAACCTTCATAACTAACAAATTTACATAAGAATGCTTTCCAAAGAGTAATTAAACATTCATTACATACACACTCTCTGCTGAATAGAGTCGTCAATGCGTCAGCTGTTTTATCTGTGATTCCTGGAATTATGCACGGTATTAAATGCCGGGGATTATTCCATTCTGGTGCCAGCCAGCTCTTTTCGAAGACTTCGGCTGTATTGTCTCTGTTCCGATGCCTCGTGGATCAATTTGGAATTTTTCCCTGGATGGTTGGGGAAAACAAATCAATAGAAGATATTAATTTCCATTCTGTGCACAGAATGAACTAATGCTGACATGCATTAACGCCGTTCACAGTCTCCTCTAAAGTGTCTGTAAAACGAGAGGACAGTCGTAGCTAAGGGAGAATTAATTGTATCTCCCGAGTCTCGTGGAGAGAGAGATTGCCACGTATTCTTGTTTTTGCTGTAGGTCATTATTCCATTCCTATATCTTAGCCGACATTATCTGACAGACTTAAGAAACTGTTGCTCTTATTTTCAGGCAAGTGAAAACTGTGATATTTCTTCTTCTGCTTTTTTTTTTTCCTTTTTTTCCCCGGGTGCTTACGTCTGTTCTGTAATCAATTTTTTACCACAGGGCAAAGTGTGAACTGTTGCAGCAAATCGCTAATTGAATTTTTAAACTTTAATAAGCTCATTTTCTCATCACCACAAAGATTTTGGTTCCGCTCAACAGAGGGTTTGCGACACAGAATTTAATTTGCAGTAATTACTGTTTGTTGCTGAAGGCAGTTTGGAGAAATCATCCCTACCCCGATTGCATAATTTTGGTCTAGGTTTTACAGTAAATGGTTGTTTGAACCTTTTCACATACAAGTACATAGTTCTTTACCTACAGTATTTATTTAAAGACAATATGATCTGACACCTTTAAGCACCATCAATTAACACCATATGTATAGAAGCTGTGGATATGAGAGCCCAAGCATTGGACCTTCATCCTAGGCAAAATGTCATCTGACGTGGACAAAATGTCTATTCCTTCCAATCACTCTAAACTTATCAAGTAAAGACTTTATAAACATCCAAACAAGAATGTACTTCTCAAGTGAAGCTTAAAGGGATATTTTATGGTCTGATTTGTCATTATGTGATGTCTGAAAGCCTAGAGTATGATTTATTTTCATTCTGGAATGTCACTCGTAAATGATGGCAACTTAGGTGTTCTTTTCAATCATACTGTGGTTTCAGCGAAAGGTGTAACATGATATTCTTTCTGTGGTATATCTTTCTCAAATTTAAATATGTTTTCACAAGCCATTTGGTTATAGGATATTCTCAGATTTTCAAAAAACCGGTTTGTTTTGAATTAGACCATAGATATCCATCTTAGTGTACGTAAGGTTTTCATGTTTGGAAGAAGTTTTTTTGCTTACTTTGATAAACTCCCCAACTTTTTACTGTATTTCAAAGACGTAATGACCAACAAGTGGGCCAGGGAAGGGGAAAGAGGGGGGGGCAGCTTTGAATTGTTCCTGTTTTTGTTGCGAGTTGGATGGGAAAGTGCATCGGTTCAGTGGAGACAAGTATTAAATCAGTTCTCTCATAAATTTAAATTGAGGAACTCATGAGGTATCAGTAACAGCCAACAGAGCCCTGATTGTGTAAGAATACAGTACGTTTTGAAAGTATATATATTGTAACCTAAAGCAATTCAGATAAAAGCATACAACAGTTGGCTCACTGGTGTTCAAATTAGTTAAAACTTACAAAAATGCCATCAAGGCAAAAAAATAAGGCAAAAAAGCTTTTATTGAAGTGATTATGGAAATAACTGTGTGTGTGTTGGTTGATTGCATGACAGATTACAAATATATACAGCTAGTATTTAACAAGCTAACTGATAATTCATGTCATCGTTTGTTAAAATATTTTGATTTGAGTGCATTTGCAAATATTGCGTTCAAAAGTGCAACAGGAAAAAGCTTGAACTTGAGGCTGATTGCCCTATATACAATCTGCATCTTCCCAAATTTTAGTAGCTCTACAGTTCTAGAGATACCTGACGTCCGTACAAATATTTGCACGATATTTACGTGGAATAATGATCTTATATAAACGGTGCGCGAAAAGTATGAGTGACACAAAAATCCCCAGCCATCTGGATTCTTGTAATCACAGCATTGTAATGTTGACTTTGCTGTAAAATAAACAGCACCATGGAATAATTAAGCGATCAGAATAATTTGAGCAGCTGTTTTAAGGTTTATAAAACTTGTTGATTTTCATGAAATTTCTTTGCAATATATATGTTACAAATTACAATTTGGGGGAAAGGGTGAGAAATGTAGATGTGAGGGAGGGAAAAAATGAAGTTTATTGTTTTTTATTAGAATGAAAAGTTTCTGATGCCCTGACATTAAATTCATTTATTATAAATGTGAAACGTCAGGCCAACTTACTTTTACACAAATGTTAAAGTTATCTACATCGAAGGCACTGACTACTGTTTTGTCATCGCTGATGCTGTAAATTATATTGTAAGCACTTGTAGCATAATGTGTACAGTCTCGTAGCATAATGTGTACAGTCTACTTGATTGGCATCAAAATGTTAGACATTGTAGAACTGGAAGTCGGACTATAGCTTAGTATTATTTGTCCACCAATATTTCAAAAGTGTCTCTTGATGACAAGTTTTTGTAATAGCTGTCTCATGAAGTGTTCATCATTCATTTGGCCTCGATGACATTATACAGTATACATTATAATGTATGTAGTGTGGACTTCAAAATCAATCTATTTTAAGATGTGGTTGACTGAGGGAGGTGAATAACATTTGTAAAGGAGATTAACAGATACAGTAGTTTCCCCCCGCAGGCCCTTACTTAAAGTCGTCGTATGTAGCTTGAGCATAGTGCTGAAGGCTTGCCCGTTCCACACTGCTGTGAGATATTTGCGTAACCCTCACAAACTGTTGTAAACACTTACTCGGATTTGGGAAGTACTGACGTCACAAAAACCGAAGACAAACACAGATATCCGAATCGTTGCATTCCAATGCAAACTAATAATTATAATCCAATACAATATTTCAAAAGGTAGAGAGAGAGAGGTGGAGACTATGTGACCCTTGTACTGGATGTGGTAAAAGGCCTGTAAGACTGATATGATGCAACAGGCCTGTGACCATGCTGTGACAAGTGCTGGGTGTATGTTGGAAGAATGCTAATACCTATATATTGCTGTGGTGTGTAATCTGTGTGAGGTACTGTATAGGCTTAACTCAAGTATTTTGATAGGGAATATAATATGTATACACTTTTCCCCAGTAGTCCTATTCCCTATCCAATTATTACATGTATACCTGTGTATACAATCAATATGTGGCTTATGACTGTATGGATACCGATTTAATATTCTTCCCAAAATTTGGAACTTGTCTTTAAAAAGTACTTCCCAATGGTTTTCTTCAGGCAGAACACTTTACATTGTAGAAGATATTGTACAGATGTTGACCATCAGCACTGGCACAGATACAAAAAAAAAAAAAAAAAAAAAAAAAAAAAAAAAAATCAAAATGTGAAATAGTGTAAGGTGAAAATCAATAGGAAGAAGAAATAATAATTGTGGTTATTCAGATTGTTAACATAATAGACAAATGATTGATGTAATTGGTTATGGATGCCCAAATCTGATTTGGTTTGTGTTGAATTTTGCATCGTGGGCACACCCATAGATCTATCAAGTGTACAGTTGGCTGTCTGGGTATGAACATATACTTAACTATGGAGAGTTTAAACCATATATGTGTATGAAATATAATATAGATGTATGAAAGGACCAGTTTTGAAAGCAATACTGTTAGGAATTATTTACTTTAATTACCTTTGCACAGTAATGGATGGCTAGTCTGTAACAATTACATCCATTACTATTATCTGTTGTTAAGAAGTATATATAGATCATTGTATTCTTTGTGTTGTGGTTGTCGAATCTATTCTTTTAAATCCAACAAAGAAGGAGACCCACTTTTTTAGAATCTAAAGTTGACACTTTCTTTGTCTGATCCAGCAATGATTCATATTAGAGTAGAGGAAGACAGTAGAAATCTAAAAAATACAAAAAAGAGAGAAAAAGGGGTTTATTGAAAGAAAAAAAAATCACCTTTTGTGTGATTGTCTGGCTCCCTGTTTCCTCGCTATTGTTCATGTGTGTAGAAAAGCAATTGTTACAGCAGCTGTCTATATAAACATCCAGGTTTCGCAACCTGGCTACGACTGCGTGCGGTCAGGTCGAGATTATATATTCATCCAGGCGGCTGTTTGGTTAGAAATGAAAGGAAACCTAATCATTCATGCAGGCCGAATACAAAAACCCAGTGAAATCTGACTAGTGCTGCTCCAGACTGGCGGTGTTCACCTTACCCTTGGGTAATAATACCAAAGTTGAAATGAAAGAACATGGATTAGATGAATCGATGTGGATATCTTTATCCCCCCCCCCCCAACGTATTGTCTTATTGTTAACTCTGTCGAGTGTACTGTTCGCATTGGCAACTTGTGGTCGGTATTCAGAGTTAATTTACCAAAATTGCACCTCATTGATAAATTTCAAGGAAACGGACTAATTATTTCAAGAACGGTATTAATGTTTTACCCATTCATGAAAAAGAGCTCTTGACTGAAATTTGATTGTCACTATAGAAATTATAGGTCACCTGTGAACTCTGAGCTACCTTGCGGACTCCTGAGCTTTTCTTTAGGATGATAATAAATTTTTTGGTCGACATTCCCCGTCCTTAATCATAATTCACGCAAACCTCAGAAATGTGCAGTTGTCTACATGTCCCTGACAATAATTATTAATTAAATTGAACCTCAGGGGAGGGACGATAATCCTTTGACTCCCAATTGTCCATTTGAAAACACTTTTTCCCCATCTTTGTGCAGCGAACTTTTACCTACTGTAGGTATAATCCTAACAATTTCCTGCTTGTAATACATAGGGCCTATAATAGGCCTAAATTTACCATGAACCAAAAATGGGCATCAGTTTCTAAAGTCATTAAAACAAATTTAAAGCTATAAATATGATAATCCACAAATTACTGGTGATACACATGTGTATACTACAGTTTGAAGGTTTTGTAGTTATTTGCATACAAGCTTTTTGAGAAATTTGGAAAAAAAAAAAAAACCTAAGACAAGGGCAAGTCAGACAGTACGATATCACAAATCTCTAACGATTTTCAAATTAACGAATTGTGTCAGTCTTTTGTCTTGAACAACAACAACAACAACAACATAATTTGGGGAGGCAACATCGATATAATTGATGGCAAAAGTGTTATGTTTACTTCTTATTTCTTTGCCTGGCACCAAGCTTGTCATATTTCTTCAAACTAACAAAATAAACAAAACCTCCGCTGTAGGCTTCGTTAAAGCTTAACGATGATAAAATCAGGTATTAACAACCATGGAATGTCCAAAGTGACTGCCGTCTAATTATCCCTAGGTGGTATGTCAAGAATTCTCTTGTCTGATTTGGATTGTCAAAGGTCAGCTCAGGTTTGGTGGAGCCAAGGAGAGGTCGTCGGGTAATAGCTTGCCATCCGCGACAAAGTGACTGTTTCTTCATTTATTCTCTTGTGTTAATTTGTCTGTTCTTAATTAACCTTTTCTCTGTTTGAGTGGGTATTTTGTTGTTGCTGCAAGGCAGTGGCATACTTATGTTTCTACGTGAGGGGGGAGGGGGGGGGCAGGGTTGGAAGGGGCCCCGGATTGGGTGAGTTTTCTCTTAGTGATGCTTTTATCTTTTTGTATAGTTCATCATAGAATAAACTTATCTTTCTTTTCATATTGCATCATTAAATAACTGAAAACATCTTAGTGGCTCTTGCAGTTGTAAGAAAAACTTCAAAACTGGGGATTGTGAAAAAGTTTTATTTTAGTCTGTTTTCGTGACTGTTGGTAACAGCTAGCGAGTGAACTTTTTGTTCTCTCCTCAGGGTTAGAAGAATTTCTCATTCCTTTCTTTGTCATGTCCAGAATTATATCATTGAGGTCAAGTCCGCAACTAAATGTCCTACGGATTCTAATCAAAGTTTATCAATGTAATGGAAATTCTCAGCATGTTTACATTCCTGAGATTTCCTTTGCTGAAAGAAAATTTTGAAGGAGTAGGATTAGAAAGTAGTGGGAGTAAGTTTGCAGTGGTATATCAAAGAACGGGGAATTAAAGGGCATAGAACTATTGAAAATATAATAACTTCCAATATTTTCATTGTTAACAGTCATAGTTTATTTTTGTGTCTTTTGGGGGAGGGGTTTGGGTGGGGGGTTGGGGTGGGAAATGGTTATTTTTGCCTGATGTCATTTTGATAGTTTATGTAAAATTCCTTAATAATTCAGTTTATTTTGTAACTTGACTTTAGCCAAGTTTCATTTGAAATATTGGAGAGCCAACTTTGAAAATTTTGGAATATTAGTATATTACATTTAGTCGCTTTTAACATATGATTCATTGTTAATGATAAAGTGTCTGGGTTAAAAAATGTTGCAAATTGCATAACATTGTTTTGAAGACTAGAGCTCTCTTTAACCTTCATTGAGTGAAGAAGTGTAGTAGGATAGCTTAGGTACGTCAATTGCATCAATGTTTGAATAACTATTTGGTATAAGTTTGGTAAAATTGACAATTTAATTCAACAGACTGCTTTAAGCCATCAGTAATTAACGTATAACATTCTTTTTGAAATGAAACTACTAAAGGTAAGATATTTGTTTTAGCAACTTGAGATAATATTAGCAAAATCTAATTTTAATCCATAATAAATCATTTTAAGTTTGGAAAATGCCATCACCAGCCATTGTCACTTCCTGTCAATCTTTATTTAAGTTCTCTATTTAAGTTCTTTAAATCTGATTAGTCATCATTTCTACAATCTCTTAAATTTTGGCGCCTTGCACCACCCTACAACGGACTCTGTTTACATCGGCCGACCCTACTAGCCACTTTTGCGGTTCCTAAATGCCTACAGCATTCTTACATTTATTGCTCTCTGGGTACAATAGCAAACACCCATTTGATTGTAACTTTTCACACCTTGGGCAAAGTTTGTCTCTTCTTCTAAAGGCCACTAATTTGTTGTTCTACCAACTTCGCCTTGACCGGGGTTTTCCTCTATTATGACAAAGAGAAATTTTGGAGCTGACTTCAAATGCCGAGAAAAGTCTTGTAAAAAGACCATGGGATTGTGGCCGGTCGGAAGTGGGACAAATGGAAGCCTTCTTTCTTATAAAATAAGTCTAAAAAATACCACATTCAAATTATGGTTTGTAATGCAAATGTAGGTCACACTCAAAATGTTTGTCTTTCTAGCAGGCCTCTACAAATTTTTTTAAAACTACTCGCCAACTGGCGACCGAGTCTAAAATTCTACTCGCCAAAACGTTAAATTTACTCGCCATTTTTTCTCGCAAAGTGTTTGTGTGATATAAGCCGAGGTAGTACGGCCTAACTTAGGATATCGCGTTTTAGTTTTACTGTTAGTTGTTTACAGCAAAAACGATCTATTTAAATTGTGCTTCGTCAAAAGTGTTTAAAACATGATATTCATGCGTTACCCCTGTTTGAGTTTTCGTTACGCATTTATTTAAGTTTGTAGTTTTCCAGTTTGGTTACAC